>JAJOOO010006553.1:0-16175 GCA_029582685.1 Solanum piurae | reverse complement strand
AGTTCTGGGAGGGATCTTTTATTTGTATATAGTTTTGATTCATTTGTGATTCATGTTCTTATTATAATTGTGTTGTTGGGTTTAGTTTTATACCCTCAATCCCATTACTAGTTGTTCCGGAATACGGGTTGGCTTACCAACTGGTGGGTAGGCGCCATCATGACTCGAGGAATCGGGTCGTGACAGTTTGAGAATTTTTTGAGCTGTTTTGATGTACTTTTCTTGATTTTTAAATCTATCATACATTTTCAAAGATAGTGACGAAAAAGAGTAAATTTTGATCATTTTTTTTGTTTCAATATTCTAAAGTCATTGGTGCAGTTTGAGAATTTTATGAGGTGTTTTGATGTACTTTTTTATTTTTATATCTTTCAGACATTTACGATGAAAAATTAATTTTATTTGTTATTTTTTGGACATTTACGAAAAAGAGTAAAATTTTGATCATTTTTTTGTTTCGATATTCTATGGTCATAGTGAAGTTTGAGAATTTTTTGAGGTGTTTTGATGTACTTTTCTTGATTTGACCCTTAGAATATCGAAACAAAAAAATGATCAAAATTTAACTCTTTTCGTATCTATCTGAAAAATAACAAAAAAAATAATTTTTCCTCGTAAATATCTGAAAGATATAAAAATCAAGAAAAGTACATCAAAACACCTCTAAAAATTCTCAAACTGCATGAATGACCTTCGAATATCGAAACAAAAAATGATCAAAATTTTAGTCTTTTTCGTAACTGTCCGAAAATAACTAAAAAAATATTTTTTCCTTGTAAATGTACGAAACATATAAAATCAAGAAAATTACATCAAAACACCTCAAAAAATTCTTAAACTGCACCAATGACCTTAGAATATCGAAACAAAAGATTGATCAAACTTTTACTCTTTTTCATAACTGTCTGAAAATGTGATGACACTCCACGTCATTTTTGAGTTAATGCATTCATTTTGGCGTTTAGAGCGTTCCTACAACGACCTCAAATCATTTATGACTTGCTGGCACTGACTGTTTGGTCGCCTGGTTGTTCGTTTGGGTTTTTGGCCCGTTTCCTTGTTTTGGAGCTTTTGAACCTTGAAAAGTTAACTTTAGTCAAAATATCAGGTTAACGACCTCAAGACGAAATTCTGACGGTTCCATCAGCTCCAAATAGCCAAAATAAGCTGGAAGAAAGGTCGGACTGAGTCACGAGGCCTTTGGTGCGAGTTTGGGACCATTTGGCGTTTAGGCATTTTAAATTTGGACTAAGGTTGACTTTGGTTCACATTCTTGGAAAATGCGCTCGGATGAAAATTCTGTCAGCGGGGTTAGTTTCGAATTGTCAAGTTTGGTCTAGAACGAGCCTTCGTTCGCTTCCCGAGGCTTCCGGTCTAATCCCGAAGCCTGTTGTGGAATTTGGCTAAAAATGGCATTTCAGTGAGGGACCCACTTTCAGTCAAAATGACCTTGTATGGGAATTCCGACAACGCCATTAAGCCTGGAACATCAAATTTAGTGGGGTAGCATAGTCCGTTTGCGCACACGGGATTCCGAATGAATTCCGAGCCCCCCGTCGGAGACTTTAAAAAATAGGAAAAGCTGAAATCTGGTGCAGCCCTTTTAGCGACCAGATTTTGGGCATTTAACGACCAGATTTTGACTTTTTCACGACCAGATTCGTCTTATAAAAGCCCCATTTCAGCTTGCAGCCCTCATTTTTAATTGCGATATCTTGAGCTATAGAGCTCCAAATTGAGTGTTTCAAAGCTCTAAATTTGTCTGGTTTTTCCGTGGGAACGCAGTGGTGTGATCGGAATGTGCTGGGGAAGCTTCGTTTGAGGCGTTTTCTTGGTTTTAGCTGCTGCCCTCCTCTTGACTCTTGTCTTTAATGGAGGTTTTGATTTCTTGAGCTATAGAGCTCCGATTTAGGTGATTCAAAGTGCTGGGTGTTCGTGTGGATTGTGGGTTCGCTGTGGAGTGCTCGGAGAAGTGTGAAGATCGACATTTGAGGTAATTTCTGCCCCAAAGGGGCTGCCCTCTTCTTGATTTTCCCCATAAATCAAATTTTCGTTGCATGATCAACTTTCTTTCGTTCTGATCCTCGAATTGAGCCCCATTTTTGGGTACAAGTTTCATATTGCGTTTATACCCTTTTTGCGATGTCAAATTCACGGTTCCAATCGAAGGTCCCACAATCCTGTTTTAGGCCCGATTTTGGGTCCAACTCTGAAAATTATGATGTTGGTGTCAAAATGCTCGTATTATCGTTGTGATTCTACTTTTGATAGCCTGGCAAAGTTCTGAGGCCGTACAGAAGGGAAAGGCTCCGGTTACGTGATTTGGAGCGCGTGCAGTCGGCCTATAGGTAGGCTACTTATGAGTTCACAATTTGGACTCATTTAGGGCTTTATTTTAATAGATTTACTGTCCTCAAATGCATATTTTGTGCCAATAACTGATGTAAATCCTTGATTTTTTAGGTATTTGGATTGAGGAATAGAGCATGGACACTAATGAGCAAAAAGAAATAAGGCAGCTGAAAGAACGAAGAAAAGAAGGCTTGATGATCGCCTAACCCATTGGGCGAGTCGCCGAATGACCATGATCTCGCCTAAAGTTCTAGTGTGCCAAGCCATGAAGGAGAAAATCAAGTCGGCGATAGAAATGAGCAGTCAACGAGTCTCCGAATGGTTCCGCGATGCAGTACTAGATCTCCCAAAGTTACAGAACTTGAAGATGTTGAAGGCCAAAGCAAAAAGGCGATGGAATTGACCAAAGGGCGGATCACCGAGTGGATCGGCGATCCCAACTTATTGCGCTGAATGGTCCTTCGCAACACATTTTTTTGACGACTATAAATACATTTTTAAATTCTTAGTTTAGTATCTAGTTTTCATTATAGACTCATAATTATTAGTTTTGAAGTTTGGAACTTAGAACTGAGAGTATTGAGACAATATTTTCCTTAGCTTTGAAGATTTGAAGATTTCCATTTTTGAGAAATTGAAAGTGGGTTTTTGAGATTCTTCAACCTTGACCTTTGTAAAGATGAAATTAATCTTACCAGTTGATGGAAACACAATTTGGTAACGATTTCTATCTTTTTATAATGTCTAGCTAAAACCCCAATTCTTAGGGTGTGATTATGGGTTGAGTTAGCTGCTGGGTATTGTTAATTGATAGTTTAAATGCTGTTTAAAAGTGATTTCAATCAGTAATTGTGGTCTAATTTAAAGGGTAGTAGTTGCAAATGCAACTCTACCTTCGTATTTTTGGCTTGTTCGAGAGAGAGGTTTTAAAACCAAGATTATTTATTTGATGGTCTGTGGTATTGGGTTGTCATGGGTTCAGCTCGAGAGAGTGAATCCTAAACCCTTTTCCACACATTCAGCTCGAGAGAGTGAATGGACTAAAGCGTAGGCTGTTCTTAATTGCTGCTTATTGGTGTTCGATAGAAACCAATTTGATTCGGGGTAAATTGTTCGAGAGAAAGTTTATCCCCACTAGCTTAATCACTGATTTACAACTATTTACTATCAGTTACAATTATCCATTTGTCTACCTTAGCCTATAATCCGATCACATCCCAAGAACCCGTCTCCTAACTTGTTCCTTAGTGTTATTTGCTGATGTTGTAGTTGATAATTACAATCAAAACCCCCCATAGTTGACACTTTTATCACCTTAAATTTGAACTATGCTTTTATTCGTAAATGTTTTTACCTATGATTGACTTGAACATATTTGTACTTGGCTCTTGAATCTTAAGCACGTACCACTCCCTGTGGGATTCGACCCCAATTCACTTAGTTGGGTTATATTACTGACTAGTGATCATTGGCACTTAGTATTGGAAGAAGTGTCCTGATACGTGAAATCAAAATGGCGCTGCTACCGGGGAGTGGTGTTGTTTGTGGATCTTGAGTTAAGTTAAATTTTATTCTTGTTAGTTATAGTGAACTTACCTAATTTTAGTTTTGTTTTGCTTGTTTGTGTTTTGAAGCAGGAAGTATGAGTGTGAACAGTAGCAATGGCAGCCAAGTAGGCCATCAAGATGACATCAGAAACCTCAACGATGTCAACGAGCCTAATGCTAATGACCCCCATCTAATGGGTGGTATTGGTGCCATTTGCTTGCCTCCGGCCGAAGGGAATGCGGTGTTCCACATCACAAGTACTATGTTGCAGCTCTTGCAATTGAAGGGGCTCTTCAGTGGTTTGGCTCATGTGGATCCCCATGAGCATATTCGAAACTTCGTGGATGTTTGCAGACCATTCTCCTTCAAGAACATATCCCAAGAGTCGATTCGGTTGAGGTTATTCCTATTCTCTTTGATGGGAGAAGCATGCAAGTGGCTAGCTGAGTTGCCACGTGAATCAATCACTTCGTGGGAGGAGTTGGTTACCGTATTTAATGTGTAATTTTCCCTCCTTCGAAGATGATGACTCTTCGGGATAGCATTCAGATCTTCAAGCGTATGGAAGGCGAGCCAATTCATGAAACTTGGCTACGATTCAAGAAGTTGGTGCTCCAATGCCCAACTCATGGCTTGCCTGACAATGTGTTGCTGCAGTATTTTTACCGGAGCCTTGACTCGGTAAACAAGGGTGTTGCTGACCAACTTTCTCCGGGAGGTTTGATGCAACAACCTTATGTGATAGCAGCTCAGCTCTTAGATGGCATGACCACGATAAATCGGGCTTGGTACACCCGTAAAGACCAAGTCTCCCCTCTCACATTTAAACTGACCAAGGAGAAAATGGAGAAAGACCAAGAGAGGGACCAGAACATGGCCAAGATCATGACACAACTTGATATTTTATCCAAAAATGTCATGGGAGCTGGTGCTCGTAGTGTCAATGCCGTGGGTATCAGGTGTGCTAATCCTGAGGAGGCCAAGTTTGAGGATTTATATAATGAAGAGGTGAATTTCCTAGCCAACCAAGGTGGTGGTTGTCATTCAAACTACCTGAGACAGGGTGGTAACCAAGGTTGGAAGGATCGCGATCCAGAATGGAGAGACTGAAAACCCAATTGGAAGGATGGGGAGAAGGATATGTATGTGCCTCCCCACGAGCGTCAAAAGATCAAGGATTCGGAAGGTGGCCGGTCTGAGGATATGCTTTCTCGTATCCTGAACAAAGTTGAGGGGTACGACAAGATTTTAAAAGAAATGAAAGAAGATGTGTCGACCCTTAGCAAAACTATTACCTCCCATTCAGTATCGATCAAGCAGTTGGAGACCCAAATGGGTCATATCTCGTCTCATTTGAACCCGAGACAACAAGGGGGTTTGCCTAGTGATACTATGGTCAACCCCAAGAATGAGGTTTGAGTGTGGACTTGCGTCGTGCCACGATGTTAACTAAGGCGCTGCTTGGGAGGCAACCCAAGTTTTTATTTGTTTTCTTTTTAAGTTTGAAATAATGGTGTGTTGATTGTGCAGGTCGAAGTGTGGAAAGTGTTTGAAAAGTGCAGGTTGGTGAGCCAAAAGTCCAGTCGGCGCATCACCGAAGAGGTCGGCGTGCCCGACTTGAACCGCCATTTGACTCAAAACAATTTTAAATTAGAGTCTGTAACACTCGGCGAGACTAGGAGCTGATTGGCGAATCACCGACCAGGTCGTCTATCGTGACTTTGACCACCGTTTGGATCCCCAAAATAACTGAAGGTCCTGTAAAACTCGGCGAGGTAAGTGCCCACTCGGCGTGTCGCCGAATGGGCGAGAACTGGACGGTTTTTAAAGGCCAAAGGTTTCAAATTTCAAACTATTTCACTTTCCCTCACTTTTAATCTTCCCAAACTCACACCGGCATAACATTTCCTGTACTTTTTACATTTTAGAGTGTTTTGGTCTTTAGATTTGTGTTCAGAGTAGATTACTTTGCCGCCTAGCATTTCAAATTATTTTAATCGGCATCTAAGGTTAGTTTTCAGAACCCCGAGTTTATTTTTTAGAAATTTATACTCTTATGCAACTGAATTTTGTTTTAGTGTTGTGTGCTGGGCCTCTCTGATCTTAAAGGTGTATGTGTGTGCCTGTGTTAATTCGAAAATCTTGCTCGTAATGTTTATATTATTGAATTCCCTTTAAGTTTGTTAAAAGTTGTGGCGTTGTGCTTGCATGTTGTTGGGTCTAGTCGGGTGAAGTCTAAGTAGCCTTCATTTGTGCCAAATGAAGTATTTTGCCCAATGATGGAGCGGTTGACGTCATTCTTAAAGGAAAAAGTCATCAAATGGCTAAATTTGGCTATACCAGGAGAAGTCTGAGTATCCTGGGGGTATGGGTGTATTGGGTCTGAGCTTAATTTGATAAGTGCATGTTTTGATTTTGTTTTCGGGGGTTGCGGGGTCGAATTTGAGAAGTTGGGTTGAAAGTAGGCACGTTGGGTCATTTGGCGAGCTGGGTCGAGCTCGCCGAACCACTTGGTAGTTCGCCGAAGTTCCCCATCTCGCCTTTAATTTCATACTAAATGTGAAGTTTCGTTCTGTAACTTTCGGCGAGAAGCCTGAGGTCGCCAAAAGCACTCGACGACTCGCCGAAAGTCCTTCTTGATCGCCCTTTGTCTGCACCCCTGACCCTTAATTGCACTGTAACTTTTGGCGGGCTAATCCTTGCTCACCAAATGTTGTCGGCGATTTGCTGAAAGGCCTTCCCATCGCCGACATGCTAAATTTTTGTGAGATTTTTGAGCCAATCCTTTCGGCAAGCCCGATCTGGCTCACCAAAGTGATTCAGCGACTCGCCGACCGGTTCGGCGAGTCTGTCTGCACCTATTTTTCTGTGCTTTTGCCTGGATTATTTCTAATTTTTATTGATTTTCTTACAGACATGGCTAGACCGAAAGTTGCTGGTAGAAACATGCCACCCCGTAAGAAGGCCAATGGGATAACTATCAATGAGGATGCCGCTGCATCCATGACTAAGACAACCAAACTTCCCACATCTGGTGGGAAAGGCAAAGGTAAAGGGAAGGCACCTGCATCACCGGAGGCCAGCTCCGACAGTGACGACATCAACGCCACTCACCTCACTACTTCTGACAGTGAGGGTGAGCACCGAGAGGATCAGGCTGCAGCTTCAGAGCCTGAAGAGGATAAACTAATAGGAGCATAGAGGGCTGAGCTGCGATCCAAAATGATGAATGATCCGTTTAGGATCAGGACTCCTCAGGCCACCACTACTTCTCCTCCAGCTCCAGCACAGGCAGTGGTCCTAGACAGATGGAGCGACTGCCTAGACAGGATCCCTTTTACCTCCCTCTTTGTATTCTCTTTCTATGACTTTAGGATATTTTATTTTACTTGCATTTGAGCACAAATGGTTTTTATTTGTGGTGGGGTGAGGCCCACCTTTTATGTGACTATTTTTTTGTATATATTAGGTTTGTGAGCTTTATATTGTGTTGATACTGCATTTTGTGGATGATTGAGCTTGTGGCTCCTTGTTTACATTGCAAAATGATTTTTGGACCTTTCCAAAAAAATTATGCCACCTCTTGATTGTGTTTGAATGTGGCTGTTCTCTTGCAAATTTAAGTATCGGTCTTGATCAATACCGATGACTTGAATAGTGCTCATAATCGAACAAAAATGAATGTGCAGCTACGATGAGGCCAAATGAAGTTGCATAGACAATATGTTAACTCTTTGCATCTCGTTGTGACTAGCCAAGTATCAAGTTGAGTCTCTTGTGATGAACATTGCACACTAGCGAAAGTGTGGAGTCTTGTTGGTCATTGGTGTCAATGCCTTGTGTGATGAGCTTACCGTGAAACATGCATGACGACACCTAGAATTTTCCCCGTTGGTCCGGTTGACTAAGTGATGCAATCTCATGATATGATCTTAGGCAACTTTGAAGAGTGTGAAATAATTTGACATTATACCTCTTTTGTGGCCAACTTTGTGAGTGTGTGATCCTTGTTTGAACACCCTTTGAGCCTTATCCTTTTCTTGGAAGAAACTTGATGAAAATTGTAACCTTTCTTGATCCATTACCCATAATCCTCATGATTTGTGGTTTGTGCTAATAGCCAACTTAGGCCAAAAGCCTAAGTTGGGGGTGTGGTGAACAGAGAAGGTAAATCAAGAAATACAAATAAGTCCACTCTTACCCATGGTTTTGAGAAAGATGAAACCCCTCTATACAAAAAAAATAAGAGAAAAAGAAGAAAAGAATGAAAAAGATGAAAAAGTTCAAAATAAAGTTTGTGAAAGTGCAAAGAAAATGGGGTGTCCGGCATTCCATGGAAAGTGAATAATGGGGTGACCTATAAGCATAAATGAGAATGATGAAGGGAAGGAGTGAAAGTGTTGTTCACACCACATTTCATGAGGATAGAAGTCACTGAGCCTAAATGACCATACCTTTACACTCAGCCCTGTTACAAGCCTTTAAAAGACCTTTTTGATCTTGAGTGAGCTGAAATAATTGTTGGCTGGAAAATAAGGGCAAACCTATGGGTGAAATCATGCATTGTGTTCATGTTTGTGAGTGTTGCCTTTGATTCCGGAGCTTTAAATTGTTGAACCATTGTGTGTGGATATGGAATCATCCTTTGTGTGAGGGCATTTGAACACCTTTGTTGAACTTGAACTTGCATTTGAAGCAAGTATTGTGAGCTTGAGATTCTTTGGTAATGGTGAGTCACAACTTGAATCTTTGAGTGCACAATTGATCCTTGCATTCATGATTGAGTTTTTTTGTGTGGATTCATGATTGAGTCTTGTGTAGCACTATTTGTGACATCCTTTTTGAGCTGCTGAACTTGAGTTTTACTTGAGGACAAGCAAAAGTTTAAGTTGGGGGTGTTGATGAGTCCACAATTTGGACTCATTTAGGGCTTTGTTTTAATAGATTTAGTGTCCTCAAATACATATTTTGTGCCAATAACTGATGTAAATCCTTAATTTTCAGGTATTTGGATTGAGGAACAAAGCATGGACACTAATGAGCAAAAAGGAACAAGGCATCTAAAAGAAAGAAGAAAAGAAGGCCTGATATCCTCTACAATGAATATCCAGTTCCAGTGTGCTAAGCCTTGAAGGAGAAACTCAAGTCGGTGATAGAAAGAAGCAGTCGGCGAGTCACTGAACGGTTCCGCGATGCAGTACTAGATCGCCCAAAGTTACAGAACTTGAAGATGCTGAAGGCCTAAACAAAAAAGGAGATGGAATTGACCAAAGGGCGGATCGCTGAGTGGATCGGCGATCCCGACTTATTGCGCCGAATGGTCCTTCGCAACATATTTTTTTGACGACTACAAATACATTTTTAAATTCTTAGTTTAGTATCTAGTTTTCATTATAGACTCATAATTATTAGTTTTGAAGTTAGGAGCTTAGAACTGAGAGTATTGAGACAATATTTTCCTTAGCTTTGAAGATTTGAAGATTTCCATTTTTGAGAAATTGAAAGTGGGTTTTTGAGATTCTTCAACCTTGACCTTTGTAAAGACGAAATTAATCTTACCCAGTTGATGGAAACACAATTTGGTAACGATTTCTATCTTTTTATGATGTCTAGCTAAAACCCTAATTCTTGGGATGTGATTATGTGATTATGGGTTGAGTTAGCTGCTGGGTATTGTTAATTGATAGTTTAAATGCTGTTTAAAAGTGATTTCAATCAGTAATTTTGGTCTAATTTAAAGGGTTGTAGTTGCAAATGCAACTCTACCTTCGTGTTTTTGGCTTGCTAGAGAGCGAGGTTTTAAGACCAAGATTACTGATTTGATGGTCTGTGGGTATTGTGTTGTCATGGGTTCAGCTCGAGAGAGTGAATCCTAAACCCTTTTCCACACATTCAGCTCAAGAGAGTGAATGGACTAAAGCGTAGGTTGTTCTTAATTGCTGCTTATTGGTGTTCGATAGAAACCAATTTGATTCGGGGTAAATTGTTCTAGAGAAAGTTTATCCCCACTAAAGTCTCGCTTAGTCACTGATTTACAGCTATTTACTCTCAGTTGCAATTACCCATTTGTCTACCTTAGCCTATAATCCGATCACATCCCAAGAACCCGTCTCCTTACTTGTTCCTTATTGTTATTTGTTGCTGTTGTAGTTGATAATTACAATAAAAACCCCCCATATTTGACACTTGTGTCACCGTAAATTTGAACTATGGTTTTATTCATAAATGTTTTGCCTATGATTTACTTGAACATATTTGTACTTGGCTCTTGAATCTTAAGCATGTACCACTCCCTGTAGGATTCGACCCCAACTCACTTAGTTGGGTTATATTACTGACTAACGATCGTTGGCACTTAGTATTGGAAGAAGTGTCCTGATACGTGAAATAAGCTACGGCTTCCCTCTCCTTAGATTAAGCATAATTTAGCATTTGTATGTTGATTTGTGTGATTTTGGAGGTAATTGGTGGCTGAGCATGCTAAATTCCTAGAAACCATGACTTAGGCTCTAATTTTGGGTACTCCGGGTTACTGAAGCATGTCTAATGTAATTACTGATCATCTGTACCTTGTGGTGCACCCTTTTTATGGCTTGTGTGTATATTTGAAAGAATGTTTGTCCTTAGTCTAGGCTTAGACTAGTGATTGCCATTGACTTGTGTATTTTAGAGTCGTTAGGCCTTGAAACCTCCTCGACGTCGCTTCGGATGACTTAGATCCCTGTAAACTGATATAGCATACTTGAGTCTGATAGTCTGGGCCTTAGCCAGGCAGTAACACCGCTCTTGGAACCTTATATCCATAATTCCTTATCCCGTCGGTTCCGATGTATTCAAATTCTTGGTTTGGAAGATACTCGACGATTCTGGTTGGATACGGTTCGGGCTGGAGTGATTTATTGATGGCACTCGGTTTGGGGGTACTCCCCATTGAGCTCGATTGACAGCTGATCCTATTTCTAACCGACTCGCCTCTACTCGTGGTTCAAGTCCCCAGTTCATTCCACCGGGCGGGGTTCAAGTCCTTGCCTTGGTCATATTTTATGTGGTTCAAGTCCATGATTATCCTTAACCCAGGTTCAAGTCCTTGGTCATATTTTATGTGGTTCAAGTCCACGATAATCCTTAACCTCGGTTCAAGTCCTTGGTCATATTTTATGTGGTTCAAGTTCACGATTATATTTAACCTCGGTTCAAATCCTTGGTCAAATTTTATGTGGTTCAAGACCACAATTATCCTTAGCCTTTGTTCAAGTCCTCGGTTACTCCAAATCTTGGTTCAAGTCCTTGATCCTTCATCTTCATTCGGTTCAAGTCCTTATTTACTTATTAGCTCTGGGTAAGCTTCGGGCACATGGATTAGTTCAGTTCAAGTCCAAAAAGTTGTGGTAATCTTGGAAACTTCATTGGATCCTCTTACTTCATTTCAACTCTCCCTTATTTGCACCTGTCGGGCTTATGGGAGTCTGTTCGGGTTTTACTTTCATATTGTGCACGAGCGTACCCGTCGGGTTTATGGGAGCCGGGTCGGATTTAGTTAGCTACTTTCCTTCTCTTTGTGTGTGAGTACGCTCGTGTGCATACCTATTAGATAATCCCTCCTGCTTATTTCTGTTAGTATGTTAGATTCTCGCATTTCATATTACTTTTGCTCTTCTTGCTCAGTCGGCCTATGATGCCTACTGGGTACCTATTGTTTTGGTACTCATACTACACTCTGCATTTGTTTTCGTGATGAAGGTTCGAGCACTAGCTATCAACATTGATTTTGAGCGAACTGCAGTCATATTAGGAGGCGAGGGTGACCACATAACGTCCTGGATTTGCCCATCTCCTTCTGTATTTATATATTGACTTGTCTTTTGCTTTTTGAAATAGTCTTGTTTTTGTGGTCCACTTTTGGGACTTGTACTCATTTTGTTAGTAGCTTTGTACTTGTGACTTCCAAGTCTGGGAGGGATCTTTTATTTGTAAATAGTTTTAGCTTGCTTCCGCCCTTCCATTTGTTATTCCTATTGTTATTATTATTGTGTTGTTAGGTTAAGTTTTCTACCCTCAATCCCATTACTAGTTGTTCCAGGATACAAATTCGCTTGCCTACTATTGGGTTATAGTAGGAGCCATCATGACTCGAGGAATCAGGTCGTGACAAGTTGGTATCAGAATCCCAAGTTCACCAGTCTCACTTGTACATACCTAACGTCTAGTAGAGTCTTGCGCATCGATGCGGAGACGTCTGTGACTTATCTTCGGGAGGCTACAAGATGTCGTTAGGAAAATTCCCTATTTTGTATCATTTTCGTGCATCGTATGTCTAAATTAGTTTCATGGAATCTCATTTGTTTCACTCTTTCACAAGATGGCTCGTACGCGCGCATGAGCGGTCGAGGGTGATACACCCGAGCCCATGGATAGAGCCCTAACTAGGGGTAGAGGCCGATCTAGAGGTCGAGGCAGGGCTGCAACACCAGCCCGAGATAGAGAGATGAGCTTTCTGAGGTTTAGGGAGTTGCTTACCACCGCTCCTATATTGACTCTTCTAGTTGAAGGCGAGGCATTCACGGTTTATTGTGACGCATCCGGCGTTAGTTTGGGTTGTGTTTTGATGCAGCAGGGCCGGGTTATTGCTTATGCGTCGAGGCAGCTTAAGCTGCATGAGCGCAACTACCCCACTCATGATTGATGTGCTATGAAATCTTGGCTCATTTGATGCTTGAAAACCAAGGATTAATACTAGAATCGAGTGTATTTATGTGGATATGATGTGTTTGGTAGTGTTTGTACAGGTAAAACATGTGGACGGGAAATAAGATAGAAAAGAAGAAAATTCAGTGAAAGTAGAAGTAAAGACCACAAATGATCTCACGGGCCGTGGTCTTAACTACTGATCGTGGAGCTGCTCGTAGAGTTGAACCAGTGCTGAGGGTTGGAGGAGCTAAAACAGGATTCAACCAAGTGAAAACCACATACAACCTCACGGGTCGTGGTCCTCACAACGGTCCGTGGTGAGAGTCGTGAAGATGACCCAGTGAAGGGGCAATGAAAAACTGAAAGAGGATTGAACCAAGTGAAGACCACTGACAACCTCACGGGCCGTGGTCCTCACAACGGTCCGTGGTGAGAGTCGTGAAGGTGATCCAGTGAAGGGGCAATGAAAAGTTGAAGAGGGAATTGGTCAAGTGAAGACCATAGACAACTATACAGACCGTGGTGGTGTCCGTGGTGATGATCCAGTGCACATGCTTTGAAAATCCAAGGTTCAGATGTGCCAAGTAAAGACCACGAAAGACTTCACGGACTGTGAAGCCCTTGAAGGATCGTTAGTGTGCCCGTAAAGTGCCGAACAATTCAGTCCTACTTCGAGTAGGACTCTTTTTAAAACATTCTATTTGAATTAATTAGGGCATTTTTTGAGTTTTTATCTTGTCTTATCTGGAACGAGGAACGTTGTTTTGAATTATTCTTAGCTTTTGGTTTTCAACATTAACAATTGAATCAAGTTTGAAGTTAAATTTCCGGTTCTTGAATTATCAAAGTGCTTATCGACTTGCTTATTTTTGTAAGTATTTTCTTGTCATGTTTTCATTATATCCTTCTGTATTTTTACGTGAAATCATGAGTGGCTAAATACCAAAACTGGGATTGTGGGATCTATGACGTAAATCTAAGTGTAATTTCATAAAACGAGTGAAAGGCAATTTATATTTTGCAAATTATAATTTAGCTTTAAAATTTATGTATTCTACTGAGTGCACGCATTAGAGTGAGCCTGTATCTGTCATTTGTTCGAGAGAATAATGATAGTTAGGAAAAAGCTAAATTAACCTGAAGAAATGGAGTTAAAGTTTGAGTTCGAGAGAAAAGAACTTTAACACTATTGTAAGCGAAGGTAAAACTTGTAACACTCTGGAATCGAGAGGACTTGAGTAAAAATTATCTGATTAGACTGAGAACTATCAAATATATTTAGCTCGCCCGTATTTTGTAGAGATAAATTGCCTAGAACTCAATTACGGATGAACATTAGATACAACATTATGGGGAACACAATCCTAGTTTCACTTAATTATCGAAACAACTTTAGAATTGATATTTTGTTAATTGTTAAAGTATATCGTAGTTAACAACTTTGGTTACTAGAGATTTATAGCTAAACCCATTTTACATTTCGTAACTGTTTTCTTAGGAAATAATAACTACACTTGAGTAAACGCGACAGTGAAATCATTTATGTAAAAACTTCTCTGTGGGATCGACCTCAACTCACGTTGAGTTCTATAAATTGACTTCGACCATTTATACCTCTTAATTGAGGTGTAAGTTTGGACGTATCAAATTTTGGTGTCGCTGTCGGGGAATTTCAATTCAGAAGTGTTTTACTAGCTTTTATTCAAATTGTAGTTATATTTCCTAATTTTATGTCTTGTTCTTTTTTTGTGTCTCTTTCAGGTGAGTTCGACTGTGTATGCAAAATACTAGAAGTAAAGGAGCCCCATTGATTCCGTACGACCCAGAACTTTGAAAGACTATTCGAAAAATGGTGAATGCATAAGAACTTGAGGCTCAGAGGCAAAGACTGGATTGGAGGCTGAAACCGCTGCAAGAGGTATTCAGCAGAATGTTGTGAACAACCCGCCTAGGGTGGTGGAAAAAACCATAGAAGTGGATGAAATCGTTCCTCCCCACCGCCAACCACTAGCTCCAAGGGGTAGAGTACAACATCCAACTCACATGATGTACGAAGAAGATGACTTGGATTTGGATGGAGCTGGAGCCACATGAGCGATAGTGTTACCTGCACTACCTCCATGTGTGAAATTCACAATCACCAGCACTATGATTCAACTGCTGAATCTGAAAGGTATGTTTAGGGGTGCAACTGGTGATGATGCAAATCAACATTTGATGAACTTTGTGGCGATATGCAAATCGCCAGAAATTCCTTGGGTTAGCCAGACAACAATGAGATTGAGGCTGTTCCTATTGTCTCTTACTAGGGAGGCAGCCAATTTGTTGAATGAGATGCCTGATGACTCAATCAGGACTTGGACTGAGCTGAAGGAGGCGTTCCTGGAACGATTCTTTTCGGAATCAAAAGAGCTACAAATGAAGGATGAGATAAGTGCCCACAAGCAGTTACCAGGAGAAGCAATGCATGACACTTGGTGGAGATTCAACCAAAAGCTGAAGAAGTGTCCAAACCATGATCTCACTGAGAGACATCTGAAACAGGCTTTCTATAGATCTTTGAATTATGTTACTAAACATGTTGCTGCTGATGTAATGTGTGGAGGATCATTCATGAGGAAGCCATTCTCAGAGAGCATGCAACTGATGGACGAGGTGTCAAAGAATAATAGGGCATGGTACACCAGGGATGCAGAAGTAGGAGATCTTGGGTTCACCTTTGAACTTTCAGCTGAACAAAGGAAAAGAGAAGAAGAAAGAGATCATGACATGGCACACATGAGGACCAAGATAGATCTACTCACAAAGCATATTGTCTCAAAGTCTAAAAAGGTAAATGTTGTAGGACCTCCAAATAGGTATGAAGATCAGGATATCGATCTAGATGAGGAGGCTAAATACTTGGGCAACCAAGGAGGTTTCTGGAATTATAACTCAGGAAACCAGGGTTACAATTTTGGAAATGCAGGTCGAAGCTACTCTAGAGATGGACTGTATGACAGGCCAACAAACAGACAACGGGGAAAATGGCAGAACAGAGATGGGTATAGAAATGATCCCAGTGGTGTGTATGTGACCCCCTGGTAATCGAGACTGTGCAAGTGGTAGTTCCAGCGGGTCTAAGCTAGAAGACATGTTGGCTAAGGTGCTCCTAAAAGTTGAGTCAACTGATGCAGGGGTGAAGGAGATGAGAGGTGACTTCTCTAGTATGAGTCAACTGGTAGACTCTCACACTACCTACATCAAGCAAATAGAGCAACAATTAGGACAACTTTCGGAAACATTAAACCAGAGTGGTAAGATTCTTAATGACCCAATTTCTGTAGGTACTGAACATGAACAGGTGTTGGAGCAAACTGGAAAAGAGGTGGCTGAAGCTGAACAAGTAGATGACTTGTAGGATGCTCAACCAATAGCAAAACCAGCAGGAGCAAAGGAGAAAGAGATTGAGGGAACTATGCCTCTCCAGCAAATACCAAGACCACCTCCTTCTTTCCCTCAAAGGTTTAAAAAGAAAGTCGAAGATGGGAAATTTGCGAAGTTCATCAGCATGCTGAGACAGCTGTCAGTGAACATACCATTGGTGG
>JAJOOO010006552.1:0-22818 GCA_029582685.1 Solanum piurae | reverse complement strand
CTGATATAGAGAAGTAAACTTCCTGAGTCGTTGTAATTTGAACTTGAAAGTTTTTCATCGCTAAATGCTGGGAATTTGATATTGGATGATCACCGGAAGTTTACTGATTCCCTTTATTTCTTATTTAGTTAGGTTAAACAAGAGATGAATAAGTTCTGAGCCAATTGCTTGTCTGAACTGGTATGCTGTTAGGTCAGTTGCTTTTTATAGATTTTACAGGAATAGGTTTTGGAATGACAAGGGAGGGGTAGCCTAGTAGTACAGACCCTGTGCTCCAACCATAAGGTTGGGGGTTCGATTCATCAGGAGAAAGGTAAAAGGGCCCCTTGTAGGGGTTTGGGAGGGGGGAAGAATCTGGGATTTACCATATCAGTGGAATTAAAAAGGTCGTGGAACAGGTTTAACACGTGGGCGAGTTATGTAAAGGTATTTACAATCTAAGTTACGTGGACTCGTCATTTTTGTTGCCGCCCCGTGTCGACACGAGACGGGTGCGGAATATGTGTGGGGTTCGGTCAACCCATAACGGGTACTTTGACCAGAGTCCATGGACAAGTTTGGGGTAAAATTAATATTTTGATAAAAGATAAAATAGATTTAAGAAATGAGAAATGTCATACCTTCAAATATTATAGTCCTTTTGTCCAAGCGGTAGTGTTCTGACTTTTGGTAGACAGTAGCAACGATCTGTAAGGAGAGTTGGTGGAAGGTCTTGAATAACATCCTTTTTCTTTTTTGAGGGGAAGAACCTGAGAGCTTGATTGAAGAAGTTGGGTTCTCGGGAAAGACGACCTAGAAGATCTTTATAGCTCTATTTTATTATTTTGGATTTTTTAGCCGAATCCAGACCCATATCCATACCTGGATCCACATCCCCGTATCATAAAATTTAAATTTTGCCTAATCTGACCCTTGGATTTGCACATGTGCCGAACACCCGCATCCGAGTCCGAGCAACTTAGTGATGACAATTATGGTGAAAAGTTGCAAACTTCTCTCTGAGAAGGATCTTTTTTTGTTTCTGAGACAGGTGGAAAGTTGTAAAAACTTGATGTAAGAATTAGAGAAATAAAAAACTGGAAGGGCTTTCCTTGGCTTCGTTCTTGTTCTTGTGCAGCTTATTTAAGTTTAGAGGAATAGTATAGATGTTTTCTTCAGAATGGGGTAGTTTGGATTTCAAGATCATTAGATTGTTTTCTTCTTTGGGTACTGATCTTATCTGGGTAAACATTTGTAAGTTATCTTCATTTATCTGGTTATTATAGCGTGTTTACAAGATTTCTAAATATTACAGATACTTGTGCTGGATAACTTCAGTCTTTTTGCTTTGCAACTTTCAGGTTCTTTCTATTTTTTTCCTTTTCTTGTTTCTATATTCTATGTTTATTTTTCACCTGATGTGATGGTCAGTTCTTGATGGGGTATTTCTCAACTTAAGAGGCTTAGATTTATGATGAAGTAGAAAAACTTGTTAAACTTGGTCAAAGTCTGCTGTTTGTTTCTGTTTGGAAAATTGCTGAGAGGTTGGATGTCAATCTCTCTGAAGATTGAGAAGGTTCTTTTGAAAAATCCTTGAGTGTTCGGTGTTCCATCTTTTCTTTTTCTTTTCTGATATCCATTATATTATCTCTTTAGATACTCCGTTGTAGTGATTTGAAAACTGATCTGGCCTGTGCTTTCGGAAACACATCCTGATTTAGGCATTTTTTAAATCCTGTATTAGTTTTAGGATGTTGCTGACTTCTTGTCTTTTTCTATTTTCTCGTAAAATATTGACAGTCTTTAACATATCTCTCACGTAATGGATAAAAGCTTAGTCAATTTTATCAAAGATGTCCAATAAAATTATTTACTGCAGAAGTCAATTTATCTCACCTAATTGATAAAACATTAGACATGTATGATTGTCACTGATCATGATCCTCTTTTGGATTCTTTTCCTTCTGTGATTAGGCGACGTTGTCTCTTCGCGAAGCTTACCTCTGGAAATGGATGCATTTCACTTTGACGAAATCATTAAGGTGGTGAAGGTGGATGCTGATGGCAAAAAGTATGACAAAGGTAATACCTCTTTCATTTACTCCACATGTCATTGATATTACATACAACGCTTTTAAGAAACGCTATTACCATGACAATTGTTGTCTCCACGGGCTTCCTCTGTGCTATCTTCCTGTATTCTTCTCCGAGCTCACATCTTTTACCTGGAAAGGGAATATGCGGAAATAAATAGGAAAGAATTGATAATTTGATCTCCTATTGATGCAGCCAGTTAGAGGAATTCCTTGAGATCCCCTGTGTTGGAACATACGTTTTTTTAAGCTGTGCGCTTCTGTAGAGAAGAAGACGATAATTAATTGGTGCCATTAAGAAAGAAACAATTTTAATGTTAGAATGTCATTCAGTTTTCCATCTCAAAAAAAGAATCAGTTTCATGTTAAGATCATTCTCAAAATCAACATTGGCTGTTAATTATTTTATATCTGGATTTGCTGTCTTTTCTATATTCACATCAAGTTCTCTTAACATAAATGAGAGTTACCTGTGTATTTTGCTGGGTACAGTATGTTTGTTTTGATTTTGTTCTTGTAAATGATGGTAGATGTGTGGAGAGGCAAAATTATTATCAATTATCAACTTTTCTGATGTTCTGCTGTTGTATTTCCATTTTTGTATTATTGATTTTTGGACTAAAGCCTGTCGATTTCTTTAGTTTCTCGCATAGAAGCAGAAAGTAGTGATGGCGCGTCATCAATCCAGCTAGATATCAACTCAGAACTATACCCTATGAAGCGAAAAGAGTTGTACAGGATGGTTATATCAACGACACTAATGGAAGGGTCGGCTGTCACTAGCTATCCTCCTGAGGTATTTGTTCCATTTAATTATTTTGAATATTAGTGCATGCTCCTCGTATTTGATGATATAGAAATATGATAATCTTCCCTCCGTGATATGGTAGATATAATCTTTTGTAAGATTTTAGTAGCCTGCTTGGTAAATCCATAAATCTTGTTTGGGGTGAAAGTTGCTGATTTTGGTCTAGTAGTTGGCTATCCAGACTACGCATTATCATTGCTGTAAATTCCTGGGTAGGTCTCCTTTTTATTTTCTTTTTGTTTGATGATTCTCCAAATTGAAGTAAAGGTATTTATGAAACCAAAGCAACCACTTGGTTTTCATTTTCTTGAATTTGGATAACTTTCATTATTTCAAAAAAAAATGTTGGAAGCTTCTTTTTATTAATTTGGTTTTGCTACTCCAAGGCTTTTTGGCAATAGTAATGTGTTGGTTGGGAGGTGTGGCCACCAAATTTAGATTTTCCTATACTGGCTAATGGCTATGCATTTAACTTCTTCCATTGCAGGGAAAATCTCTTCTTGACAAATTTGAATACATCGTGCATGGGCTGGTATATAAGGTCTCAATGGAGGGATCAGGAGCTGACAAAAAAGTGTATGTACTCACTCGTCCCATTTCTTCACTGTATTGGTTTAATTTCTAGATCTATCTACAAGCTAGATGGAAAAAAAGAAGAAGCAGCGCAGGCAGGTTTGCAGCAGTCCACTAGCTAAATTTCAACTTTGAATTACATAGCACCCACTAATTCCACTATAGTAGTTATTTTCCCAACAAATCCAATCTCGTTGGTCAACATTGCCCGATCTCTCACCATTTCATCATGCAGCAATGGTGCCAGATATTTTGTTTGGATTGGAAAAATGATTAGTTAAGAATGGAAAAGGGGAAATGTCAAATTCACCAATCTTTCTCCTCTAAGTTCTAACACACTTAACCCTCTATTTTTTTTTCTCTTTATTTTATTCTTGTATTTATTCTCCAGTTCTTGCTGAACAGACAACTCCAGACCTCCGGGCCTGTTGTCAATTAACACAACTAAAAGCTCCCTTCAGTACGGTTGTAGTTTGTATAATGATTTAAAACATCTCATGGCCTCTCATAGGAAATAAGTTTGTTGCTGTAACGTTTCTCAGATTTTCAAAAGTCAGTAAGTTTAGAGATTCAAACTCTTTGACAGTCTATTGATTTGTTCATTTTTCCTTTTCCTCATGTCAGGGTAGTTTATGTCTCCTTCGGAGGACTCCAGCTGATGCTGAAAAGTGATGCCCTCAAGGTGCAGAAGTTTAAGCTTGATCAGAAGCTCTTTCTTCTTCTGAGGAAGATGGTGAAGTGACTCCATTTGTTACTCTTGAATCTTTATGGAGCAGAGACTCTGTGTAGAATCTTTTTAGCTATCAATGTGAAACCTATGCTGTTGAGCTGCATCTTTGTTGGGGAAATTATGTACAGTTCTGAACGTAATTAAGATGCATTGACTCTTCTCTTGGAAAACATGTTTGTTTTGGAATTGTTTGCTGGAAAACAGCTCTCTGTGAACAAACTTATGTTAACCATTTTGGCTTTGTTGCAAACTTGCAATGATCAAGTTGGTTGTATTATCAGTCTAACTGTTTGTGTACTGTCATCTTGGCGTTGTTGCAATGAACAAGTTGTCTGCACTTTTGCTATAAAATATGGTTTTAGGCCTTCCATGTAACTGTTCTTATTCTTGTACCATACCGAAGTCTATGCAAATGTGTGCACTGAGTTAGCCACCTAGAATTGCAAATTGGTAGAAGTTTTTTTTGCTTTCCTTCTGGGAGGAAAATTCATCTTTACGTTCTATAATGCGTGTTGGTGTTTAAACTTTTATTTCTTCACAAGCAATAGGCAACTTGAAACTGCAAATTATCTGTGAATAAGATCCTAACTTATAGATGGCAAAAATACTTTGCCTTTTCACAAGCTACACAGAAACATTCATGAGAAAAAAACCCTAATGACATTAAAAATCATTTTTGTTTTTAGAGTAATGCATATGGAAATAGAACCTCTATTTTGGAGGATGGACTTTTTTCTTCTTCACATGGCAATTTGGCTCATGCAAGCTTGTCATACAACCAAGCTTCCTCTTCATTTCTTTCCATATGCTTGTTTTCCCCTTTTGATTCTTGTGCTGGGAACCACCTCTTTGAATTTCCCTTTTCATCGTATCGCATTCTTTCTCCAGCTCAACCACCTTGCTTCCCATCTTTTCCATCTCTGCTTTCATCATTTCCTCTTCATTGCTGCTAGTCCCCCTTGCATCTTCCTCGTCTTCTTCCAGCTTCAACAATCGGTTATCAGGACCCCCTTGTATCTTCTTGGATACAGTATCCTTCAACTTCAGCTGCACAGAAAATAGAATCTGCACCATCACTCGAACTGGTAGTTTTTCGTTCTGTGCAGCATGCTCAGAGGCTTCAGGAGACATTTTGCTGCAATCTAACACCCTGCAAACCTCCTCCCTTTCCCAATCTGTGAGATATCTGTGCTTGTCCAAGTATATATCAATTGCTCTATACATACCATCAGAATTTCTGTTAGTTCCTCCTGTTGCTGCTTGTGATAACTCTGCTAGTGATAAGAATGTGTTCAACTTTAAATCTATGTCACTAGAAACCTCAGCCAAGAAGTTATCGACAAGTTCTGCTACCACGACTAGGCCAGATTTATCTGTGCTTGCGTAATTGCTGTAGAAATTCTTCAATATCCTTTTCACACTTTCAGTGTCATACCGCTCTTCTTTTGCATATCCTTGTGCAGGTATTAAGAGGTCCTTCACGGTTGCCTGGTCTAGTTGCTTTCCTATTCTAATCTCCAACCCGGTTTTGCATTCAGTATGAGCATCCAAGATTATCGCGGATTGCAGCATTTGAGAGAGCAAAGAAATGGGGATTAGCCCCCTTTCTTGAGGCAACAGTCTCTCCACTGCCTCAATGATCACTCTTTGAGAATTCTTCTCATAAGTTGACGGATCATCTTCTTCACCTTTAGTGTCCGAAAAAACCCATTTGTTGAGATAGTGAAACAGAGATGATGCCACGTATTCCAGAGGGACTTTTCGATGAACCATTGCACGAATTATGGGCTCATAGAGAGGAGTGGAAAGTAGTGTCAAGTCCTCTGATTTCCAGTCAAGAACAAAAAGTCTCCGCCTGACATTTGGCTTGTAGGCATTTTCATCGTTTTCACTATCATCATCTGTTGTTGTTACATTTCTCATCGGCTCTCCAAGAAGACTTGGATCGTGCATTACCTTGGCGATGATGGACTCAGCACATGCATCAATCAAGCCAAGATCCGCGGCTTGTTGAAGAATGTTTTCTGCAGATTTGAGGGCTTTAATACTCTTGTTCCAGCTAGGAAGCACATTGTTTTGAAAGTAGAAACAAGCCTTCTTTGTGAGGTTATTGATGCTGTGAATTTCAGACATTCCAAGATAGTGAGCAAGACAAAGTACTTTAACGACATTCTCAGATGACAAGTTTATGTCAAAGCCATGACAGAATCTTGCTACAATCTCAAAAGTTTCAGAATCCGCGGGAATATCTCCTAGCAAATGAGAAAGATCATCTTCAGGATTCTCTTTCAGTAATGCAGCTAGCTTTGAAGATCTTGCAGCCAAAAGTTCCTGTAAGTTCAACACAAGGGAATGACATATTAAGAATCTATTTATTTCCTACTAAGTACTAAGGCTCAAACGCAAGACTTCTGATTAAGAGCGGAGGGCTCCCAAATCATCCCTATATGGCTATATATCCCTTGGTGTCTTACATGACACATGAATAACACACGCTTAATTACACTAGAAGATTTCAGCGTTAGAGGATGATAGTAATTCTCACCCTATTCAAAGAGAATGGCAATCCACAAATGTTGAGCTGAACATCTGATGATGAAGCTTGCATTAGTTTCCTGAAAGGAAGGATAAAAAAGAAAACAAAACAAGATTAAAAAGTGTAATAAGTGAAAGATATGCTTTTTATGGGCACTTTTCACGGAAAGTCACTCAACTTGACTTTATGTGAAAAGAGCTCATAGTTGAGTGACTATCTTAGATATTATCTCGTAAAGTTTTACCTGAATGAAGATCCTATGCTTTTGCTTTTGCTCATTTTTTCATATTTTTGTTGTTTCCAAGTCATTAAGAGATCAAATTTTAGGCCCTTAATTTCAGGCTAATATGTAGCTTTTTGTAGATTTTGATTGCTAGTACTCTGATCAACCTGCAAAACATATAGCCATAAGTATAAATTAAACTATTTTATGTCTTCACAGTAACGTTAAGGGATCGTTTGGTTCACATTTTAGTTTATACAAAGATTACGAACTAGAATTACTATACCGTGAATAATAATACATGGATTGTTATTTGTTGAGTAATAATGCAAAGATTATTATAAAATGTACACTAATATAGGGTGTGTTAAATATGTAAGCTCAATATTTAGCTTTTGATGCTCTTTAACACTTTTTGTGGATTTGTTCTTCATTTTCTTTAACCATACGACTTTCATCAAATATGGCATTCCACATAATTTTATATGTATCTACTATAATTAAAATAAAATAAAACATGCATCATACAATAATAATCACCCGAAGGAGTGCATAAAATTGATGAAATCTTATAAATATGTTTAACCTTTTGGGATTGTGAACTTAGGAGCATAACAACAAAACTTACCTGAAAAAACTTCAATATTTTTCTTCTTTCTTCTTGTAAATGTAAATTATAAATGAGAAATTATAGAAAGAGAGATAAATTAAAAAGAATTAGTGTGCAAGTAATTGAGGTATGACTTTTTGTTTAGCAGTTGTTTAAGTGTTCAATATTCAAACGTTCAAAACATAATATTTGGAGATTCTGTTAATTAGAGTTTCATTTGGAGATAAACACTCCAAAAACCCAACTAAAATCTCCTATATTTTAGGAACGGCTCTCAAATATTATAGCCTTTTTTAAAGAAAATTATATTTTTATTTTTCTCTTATAAACAATTTTATAAAAAATGTTTCTAACGTGGATAATTCCTAATTTAAAGTAAATAATTTTGATAGAAACAATGATTACTTTCTTTTTTTTCATTCGGTGTGTTCGATATTCACATTGGCACTCGACTAATTCAAATTAGCGCTATGTACACACTGCTTAGGACTTGAATTCGAAAACTTTGATTAAGGAGAGGAGGAACAGTCTCATCTGCTACACCACATCCATTAATAATACAATGATTACTTTCTGAAAATAAGCCATGAAAGATAGAAATATTTAACTTTCTTACTAAATTTGATGTGAATTATTAATTAGTTGTACTTTTGAATTATTTATAGTTTTCATTGCCTTTGAACTTGTCTATTTGATAGTCAGGGATAGGGTTGTTCATCATGATTATGGTTACAAATCAAATCGAATCGCAATTCGATTGAAAAAATGGATAGTTAGTGTGGTTTAGTTAGGTTTAGTTTTAAATTTTAAAAATCGATACTATTTGGTTTGGTTTTGGTTTTACTAAAAACCCCGCAAAAACAACCAAACCAAACCGAGAAATTATATATATAAATTTTATAATTATTTATAAATAAAATATAAATATTTTGTTAAATTTTAATTAATTTAAGTCAACTTTACCATTTTCTCAAGCCCAACACTTAAATTTTAAATTTTATCCCTACTATTAAAACCGTAAGACCAAGTCCATCAAAATCTATTACTTTAATCTTTATCTACCCTACGTCACATTAGATAATCATACTTTCTCTTAATTGAATCACTTTATTCGTGTAATAATAACTGCAATATTGCTTGACTGAATACATAATAACTTTCTTGTTATCGAGATGCCTATACTCTCAACAAATTTAATTTATTACTTCCAAATCGAAAAAACCAAAAAATCCAAACCAAATCGACGGCTATTTTTTCATTTGATTTGGTTTGGTTTTAGAAATTTAAAAACTGACTAAATTGGTTTAGTTTTGATTTAAACCAATAACCGATCCAAACTGAACCATGAACACCCCTATCTACCAGAGACTAGTTTAAAAGATTTTTATTTTAAACTCTCAATCCATGGCTCTTTCTTGTTATGTATTTTTTTTTCTTTCGTTATAAATTCAACTTTAGGCAATTTTCTTGCTTAAAGTTGAGTCAAGGAATTATTTTTGCTAGGTTTAGTTTTTGTCGTTATGTAATATACAAGTTACCTTTGAATTATTATTTATAAGATTTTCACTAAGCTCGTTATTTAATGATATTTGTCTTAAAAATATAGGCATGTTGTATAAATGTGTCATTGAATGTGCATAAGTAGATACTTAAATTACTATTAACGTGTTAAGCTTATCTTCCATCTATGTTAAGCTTACTAGCATCCCCAATCGTCTTCCAATTCACCATAGTACTTGTGATCTTTGGCTTGTAAATCTAACTTATAGACTAAATTTAAATGCCAAATTTTAATGGAAGTAGTATATTTGCTTTGAAACTTATAATAATTAGTGTATTTGGACTATTTATAATGTAATATAAGAATATATTTGATCCTTTTTAAACAAATAAAAATAAAAATAAAATACCACTATATAAATTAGGAAAGAGACAAGGAGCAATAATATATAAACTTCATATCCATGTGTTATTCCACAACACAAAGGTTACATGAGAAAGACACAACAAACATCAAAGATAAAAACCAAATAAAAAGTACACAACCAACATGGATTATTTTTCACCAACTCTCAAACAACAAACAAAGAATGAGGCATTTATGTAAAGCTCACATGCATATATATAAGATGATCCCATCAATTCATCTTGACATGGTGATCATCAACAGCAATTTGGTCATACCAACAATGAAGTCCAACAAATTTACTAGTTCAGGGACATTCTCATTTGGCCTTTCATACTCTATTGTCCAAAACGATTTCGCCTTTTGTTTCGATATGAAGAGTTGACTTAAAATTATCATATATATCCACTACATCTCCTTCAAATTCTTTGAGTGTCAGCACCTTTTTTTCATGATCTATACTTTCAATTATCTGCTTGGAGATCTTCTTTTTCCCTTCTGCCTTACATGAAAAAGAAGAAGTTATTTAACCATAAG
This sequence comes from Solanum piurae, assembly GCA_029582685.1. Lineage (NCBI taxonomy): Eukaryota > Viridiplantae > Streptophyta > Magnoliopsida > Solanales > Solanaceae > Solanum > Solanum piurae. The sequence goes on along the minus strand of JAJOOO010006552.1, from coordinate 12,823 downwards.
AGTCATTAAGAAAAGTTGAGTGGTGGTGGGGAGGAGACAATGCGACTTATATATAACACCATAAGTTGAGGATGGGGGGATGAGGGGATTGAGGGCATTGGGTGGGTAGTGAGATAGATCGTTAACTTAAAATGACACTATGAAACTTGTTTTTTCTTCATTTTTAAGAAACATATATTTTAGATAAAAAATATTTTTGTTAGGAATTTTTTAAATATTTAACTTACCAAAGGTATACATCCAACAAATTTTGGATCCAACTGTTCCAATGACACCATCAAGAAGTTCAAAACCTTGTACATGCAAAGGGCACATAGTAGAGATAAGGTGTGGTTTATTTGTAAAGACATCATAAAACACATCCTTGTTAGCCTTCATTTCTATCTTGGCATACAACATAGACTTTAGACCCATTTTACTATAGACTTGGGAATAAAATGATGTAGTGACACTATTGGAAAATTTGTAGTGGAGAAGTGTTGATATCCTTTACAATGATTATTCAACAATATATATAGACAAGAAGGGGGAAGGGGGAGTTTTTTTTAAAATAAAATAAATTCAAAGATGGTATAACATCCTAATCATGTCCTTACGACTTGTTTTTTCCTTCTGTTTTTTTTATATATATATAACTACATTTGTCAAGTTGTGACGGTAGCCATTAAAAATTTGTGAAAATCTGCACGTGTTCAATTTTAATTGGGACTTTACAAGATGTATTTGATTTCAGTTAGAATTCTTAAAGGCTACTCTAACCCTAAACCCTAACTTATGCATATATAAGAGATCAAATTCAAATCATCCTAGTTTAAGAAATACGACACTAACAATCCTCAGATCACGGAGAAACCTTATGAGAGAAGTATGAGAGAAGAATCAAGGGAAGAACAAAATTGTACTCATATTGATTTATCAATAAAATATTCTTGTTTCTTCAGATTTTATTTATCGTTGATTTATTTTTCATATATTTAAAATTGTGTGAAAACAAATTGGCACGCCTACTGGAATCAAATCTACCCTTCTTCTCCTCTCACAAATCAGATCTGCAAATCCGAAGCCACAAAACTGTAAAGGTGGAAGAATGAATACTTCAAACCTCATCTTTGAGTTTCATCAAGTCTACACACCGACAAACCTTGAAGCAGGGGTATTTTCAGACATTGAAAATTTGTGAGACTCTATAAGTCGTATTTAATTCTAGTTGAGACTCTATAAATAGTATTCGATTCCAGTTACATTTCTTGGAGGCTACTCTAACCCTAAACCCTAACTTATGCCTATATAAATAATATTATACTCTCTTAAAAAGACATCTCGAATATTTCGCAAATTCATGAAATAGCCATAAAGAGATCAAATTCAAATCATCCTAGTTCTAGAAATACGCCACTAACGGCTCTTCGATCATGGAGAAATCTTATGAGAGATGAAGCATGGGAACAAGCAATATTGTATCCATAATATTTTATCAATAAAATTGTATTTTCTTATTTTTTTTGTGATTGTAATTTATTTTTTATCACTTTAAAATTTGTTGCAACTAGTGACATAAATCTTATTGTCATGCAGTTGTATATACTATGCAATTATGTTTCAACCACTTTTACCACTGATGCAATTAAGTTTCGACCACTTCGATGCAATTTTGTTTCAACCAATTATAAAGGATACTATTTTCTTTCTAAAAAGAAATGATTATAATGCAAAATGAAGATCTAGGCTCATGCATTAGCTAACGATAAAATTTTCATTTTCATTTGAAAGAAAGTGATGTTTCAAGTGAGCATGCAAAAAAGACAAGATTTTTAAATGTTATGTGGGACTCATCATTTTTCAAAAGACAAAGTTAGTTCTTTTTTAATAAGGTGGCGATGCTTTTTATTATATGTATATATATATTTGATTGATATCTGTCTTAATCCGATTTTTAATTTGAGTAGTTTTTTTCCCGGTAAATTGCTTATTTATTGCCTTAAATGGTTAGTGAGCATGGAAAAAAGACAATATTTTTGAAAGTTATGTGACACTCATCATTTTACAAGACAAAGTTAGGTCTCTTTTAATAAAGTGGTAATATTTTTTATTATATATAAAATATTCATTCAGCTACGACACTGCTCTATGCCCAAACTATTGAGTGGGAAAGGGGAGGCTACGGCGAGGGGATGGGGGTGAGGGGGCGGGGGTGGTGGGGTAGCTGTAACTTGTAAGGGTGCCTGAGGTGACAATGGAACCTGTTTTTCTATTTTCATTATGAAAATTTTTCCCTTTATTTTATTGGAGTTTGTTTTCGAAAGAAAATTATTTTTAAATTTTTTTGACCTATTGAATATAGCTAAGGGGTGTTCACGGTTTGGATAAAAATCGATCCAAATCGAAAAACTGAATCAAACCGATAAAATAAACTGATTTTATTTGGGTTTGGTTTGGTTTGGTTTGGTTTGGTTTTAGATTTTTGAAAATCGATAGTATTTGGTTTGGTTATGGTTTTATTTGAAAAAGCTGAAGAAATAACTGAACCGAACCGAACTGATAAATTATATACATATATTTTATTAATATATACACTTAATATATTATTTTAAAAATCTTATATATGTTTTATCAAAATTTCTTTATAATTTACTTATTGAAAGCGAAAATGCCCAAGGTGAAAACATTTATCTTATTGATTTCATGTATATGAGCATCTATGACAATTCTTTGTGGGACTGAAAATGTTACTGTCTCTTCCTTCTAGGCCAAAATAGTGAATTTTAAAGCTTTATTCATAGGAAATTCAGTGATCGAAAGTTCAGTAATTTCAGTCATTCTAACTATTGTTTGTTTTGAATGGATTGTTGTCACTTTTTCACATTTTGAATGAATATTGTTTCTTTTTTTTTGTGTATGGTTAATTGTCACGCCCCAAAGCTACCCCCAGGACGTGGACACGGGACCTATGATCACGAGTGACTCCAAGCTAACTCTGCTGGCATATCATAAGCATACTAAATAAATTGAAGTAAGAAAAGACTGTGCAGAAGCTAAATCATAAGATAAACTGAAATGATGTGGAATACCCATATACTGTCTGAATATATGAAAACTGAGAGTTCAATAACAACTGAAAGTCAAACTGAAAGTCAAACTGAAATACTAAAGCCGAAATTAACTATGTCTGAAAATAAGCCTCTAACTGACTAGAAATACTGGGACATGCCCCAACCAAATCTAGCAAAACTGAAACTAAAGACTAAAAACAAATGAAACATGTATGTCGTCCTCGGAGAATGAAGACTCACCACTGATACCCTAAGCTGAAGATCAGAAATCGATCTATGCGTGATCTGAAAGCTAAGGACCTGAACCTACATCACGAGAAGATGTAGCGCAGAGTATGCGTCAGTACTTGAAAGGTATTGAGCATGCATGATAGAATAAAACTGAACAATATACATATAATTGAACAAAGTGATAAATCAATGATATAATCTGAACATGATAAATATAATAAAGATACTGAATATGAACTAAACTGAATGCAATGACCAAGTTTATAACATGCTGAGACTGAAATATGACTATAACTGATAACATGGTCAATGCAATGGAATTTGCTTGTGGGAGCTACTAATAACCGACATAAAATCACATGAGCTAAATGTAGTCCGATGTATACGCCCCATCGAGAGGACCCAATATACCCTGCCAGAGGTATAGATGCATGACTGGCGTGATCACTAAATTGATGCCCACAAAGGGGACTTACAACCTACGGGGCACGTAGTTCTGGGACTTGAGGGTGACTGACCCTATTCCACTCTGTATTAAGATACTCCCAATTGATTATGTAATTAACAATTTATAACTGAATTTCTGTAATATTGGATAACTCAAAATACTGACATGCTAATTGAAAATGCAACATTAATGTACTGATAATGAGACATTCAAATCTGAGGCATGTATAACTGAGATAACTGACCTAGCATGTGTAATTCATGAACTAAAAGAACTACATAGCTAGGGTTCTGAATATCATACAAGAAACTAAACAACATTATGATCAATCTGATTTGGATCATTCTAACAGCTAAACCCCAACAGCTTCTGACATTCAAGAAATCTTAGGTCTAGATAATAAGGGAATTAAGATTTTGACTGAAAACTAGGGACCTAATGGGTGAAAGGAACCCACTAGTGAAATTCCACATACCTGGTGACGAAATTCACGAAGAAATCTTTTGATTTCGGGGCTGGAACTGAAGAAAACTTGGTGCGTTCTTGGAGAGGGTTTGGTCAACTGCTTCTTCTCCTTTTGCTCTAGTTTGATGAATTTTTAGTGAATAAAGGTTTTGGTTATGTTCTAACTAGGTTATTAGGCTTAATCTGAGTAAAACGGCGTAGTTTAGGGTTAAACAACGTAGTTTAGGTGCCTAATGCATAGGGAAAAGGACCAAAACGACCTTAACTTAATTCTGACAAAGCCTATCCATGGAGGGACCTACGGTTCGTCGTTTGACCTACCGGCCATTGTTTGGGTTCGTCGGTCAAGTCTACCCGACAAGGCTTCACTAAAACGAGCATAACTTTTTACTCCGAGATCGGATTTTAGCAAACTCGGTGGCGTTGGAAAGAGAATTCAATTATATATCATTTGGTAGGTCATGGGCCACCTAATTCCTTTTGTGCTAAGGGTTATGACCATTTGAAGTTTACCCAACAACAATTTCCCTCTAACTGGTTGCTGACCCTCACCTTCGATCCGTAGGTCCAACTACAGACCGTACTTGTCGACCATGGATGGGATCAGAGACTATTAAGACTTGGGCGTTAACAATGGAACCCTACCTATGGTTCGTGGTCCCACCTACGGTCCGTGAGTGGTTCCGTTGGTACTGGCACCAGATTTCTGAAAACTAGAATTTTCTTCGATTTGAGATTCGAGGTGTTTCATTAATAACCGAGTAACCAAACCAAATCAAACCGAAACCGATAACCACCAAATCGATAAATGTATATGTAATATATTATATTTGGTTTAGTTTGATTTTGATAATTTTAAAACCGATTAAGTTGGTTTGGCTTTGGTTTTGACCAATAAAGAAAGCAATTTTAAAAATCTTATATATGTTTTCATCAAAATTTCTTTATAATTTACTTATTGAAAGCAAAAACGCCTAAGGTGAAAACATTTATCTTATTGATTTCATGCATATAAACGTCTATGACAATTCTTTGTGGGACTGAAAAATGTTATTTGTCTCTTCCTTCTAGGCCAAAATAGTGAATTTAAAAGCTTTATTCATAGTAAATTCAGTGATCGAAAGTTCAGTCATTCTAACTATTTTTTGTTTTGAGTGGATTGTTATCACTTTTTTCTCATTTTGAATGAATTGTTTCTTTTATTTTTGTGTATGGTTAATAACTGAATAACCGAACTAAACCAAATCAAAACTGATAACCACAAAACCGATAAATGTATATGTATTATATTTGGTTTTGTTTGATTTTGATAATTTTAAAACCGATTAAGTTGGTTTGGTTTTGATTTTAACCAATAGCCGATCCAAACCGACTCATGAACACCCTTAGTCAGGGATAATCTGATTCCAGGTCACGTACCTACGACGTGGAAATTTTGTCCTCGTTAAAAAAAATAGAGTATACTTTCTTTTTTTTTTAAATCTTTTAAAGTCATATTTTTTGGGTAAATTTATCAAACAAAGCTTATCAGGAACTTCATTATTTAGGCTTATTAGGATAATAAAATGATGAAGTGCCAGTTAATCTTCTACAAGTTTGATAAAAAAAAATAAAAAAAATCACTGTTATGAAGAAATACTAATTGCATTTTAAAAAGATATAAAAATAAAATAGAAAGTATGGACTTCATTGTTTTGGAGAAATTATTTATTTGATTTAAAATTATGGAGCTCCAAACAAGTATTTCTTACAAATTTTACATGAAAAAGAAAACTACACATTGAAACAAATTGTCATTACTTCTAAAGAACAAAAAAAAATATACAGTAAAACCTCTATAAATTAATATAGGTGGGGTCACAAAATTTTATTATTTTATAGAGATATTATTTAATCGATAAATTAATAAAATATTAATTTAAAGAATGGTTTGAGATTTTATGAAGGTTAATTTTGATTATATCAAAATCATTGTATCTTACTAATTTATGTATCACATTTATTGATTTCACATAAAAAATATATTATACATAAAGTACAACGAATACATCAAAATCATTGTATTTTACTAATTTTAACCTTGTGATGTTGGGATAATAAAAGCTTTCAAGATGTATTATCGTAACATATTTTATCGTAGGATATTAGAAGGTTATGAAGTGGGACAAACTGATCCGACAAAGATTAATGTTTTGGATGTTATCAATTTTGCAATCCCTTCTTGGACAACAAATGTTCAGCAAGAGACAATAGCAAATTATTTTCGACACTATAAAATTCGTTCGGGGGATGCAATCTCAGAGAATTTGAATGAACACACTTGTGAAAACGTCATTCATGAACTTGAGGTCATGATTAATGATCTCAGTTATCACAATAAAATGAATGTCAATAACCTGTTGGATTATTCCGGTGAAAGTGATTCATGTTCAGAGGTCAAGAGCTTAGAAGAAATTATCGATACCATCGAAAAAAGCAATGTTGATGATGAAATTGAAGATGATACTATACCTTTAGAACCAGTTACGCGTACAGAAGCACTTACCGCATCTAGAACTATTCACAATTTTATGGTGCAGTTCGAAAAGACAACACCGAAGCTCTTTGATGCAATAAGAAAAGTTAGAGATGATCTTCAACTAGATTTAAATTTTAAGAAAAAATAGAACACAATAGAATCATATTTACTAAATTGTCTTAGATATATTTGTACTTTTAAAGAATTATTAATTTATGATATTAATGGGACCATATATTTATATAGGAGTCTTCTGAAAATATATTATCTTATTAGCTTATCGAAATTGGTGATTTTTTTCATTGGCCCAAGTCGGGACCGGAGGAAAATATTATTTTAGAGAGATTATTAATTTACCGAGTATTAATTTATAGAGGTTTTACTGTATAACATCTCCGTTGAAAGTTATTCTCCTAGCTAAGATATATCAGATGTATATGAGAAGAAGAAGAGAATGAATAGAATAGTGAATTGAAATGACCGACTTAACTTCTGATTAGTCACAGAGTGCTATTTATACATTGTACATCATTTATAAGCTAACTAACTACTTTGTAAACTAATACATCAATCAGCTAACTAACTCAACAATAAGTTAACTAACTCAACTAATCACATGTAATACATATTTCAACACTCCCCCTCAAGTTGGGTGTTGGAATATGTCTATAATTCCCAACTTGAATAACATATCATTGCATAGTTGCTTTCCCAGTGCCTTAGTGAAAACATCTGCCATTTGCTCTTTGCTGGCTATGTGTGCAATCTTAATCAGACCTTCTTGCAATCTTTCTCTAATAAAGTGGAAGTCTATTTCTATGTGTTTAGTTCGTTCATGATACATATGATTCGAAGCAATCTGTATTGCTGCTTTGTTGTCACAATATAGCTCAATGGGTAATTCAACTTGTATGCCAAGTTTCTTCAATAAACCTTGTAACCATACCAATTCTGCTAAAGTAGTAGCCATGCTTCCATACTCAACTTCAGCTGATCTCCTTGATATTATATTATGTTTCTTTGATTTCCATGAAATAAGTGTCTTACCAAACTTTATACCAAAACCTGTCACAGACTTCCTTGATAATGCACATAAAGCCCAATCTGTATCACAAAAGACGCTAATTCTTCCTGACTTCTTGCTACTCATCAACAGTCCTAAGCCAGGTTGTCCCTTAATGTACCTCACTACATGAACTGTTGCATTGTAATGTGACTTCTTAGGAGCATGCATGAATTGGCTCAATTGTTGCACAACAAATGAAATATTTGATCTTGTCATGGCTAAATATAACAATCTTCCAATCAACCTTTGATAAATTCTCTTGTCTTCCAACTCATCATCATCAGTAATATTGAATTGTCTGTCATATTCCATACTTGTGAGCTTCTGATTCTGTTCAAGTGGTGTACTTGTTGGCTTTGATCCAACTAAACCACATTTTGAAACCAACTCCAAAGCATACCTTTTTTGATTCATTAATATCCCATCTTTTGATCTTGCAAATTCAATGCCAAGAAAATACCTCAATTCCCATAAATCCTTCATCTTGAAGTTGTGATGTAAAGTATTATTCCTTCTTGAATTAGTCTGTCACTACTGCCAGTGATTAAGAGGTCATCCACATATATCAAAATTATTACAATATCACCAGTACCATTTGTCTTGGTAACTAGTGAGTAGTCCAGCTTGCTTTGTGTAAAGCCTGACTGTATAAGTGCATTGGTAAGCTTCTGATTCCACTGTCTGCTGGTCTGCTTCAAATCATATAAAGATTTGAACAGTTTACACACTTTGTTCTCCCCCTGGCTGCCAAATCCTTGAGATAAGGACATGTAGACTTCCTCAAACAAGTCACCCTGAAAAAGGCATTGTAGACATCCATTTGGAAAAGACACCAGCCTGGTTGAGCAGCCAAAGCCACAACACACCTCACAGTAACCATTTTGACCACATGAGAAAAGGTGTTATGGTAGTCAATACCTTCTTGATGTGTGAACCCCTTAGCAACAAGTCTGGCTTTGTATCTGTCAACACTGCCATCAGCCTTGAACTTGATTTTGTAGACCCACTTACAACCAATAGGAGATTTTCCAGCAGGTAAGTCAACAATATCCCATGTATTGTTGGTACTAAGAGCCTGAATTTCTTGGTCCATAGCAAGGATCCAACTACTATCCTTGGAAGCTTGTTCAAAAGAAGTAAGTTCAAAAATAGTAGAAGAAAGAGTGGAAAGGTAAGACTTATAGATTGGGTGAAGGTTGGAGTATGGAATGGAAGCAGAGATAGGATGAGCAACAGTGGAAGATGTAACAAAGTCAGTATGCCAAATGAGATGTTTGTTGACTCTGGAAGATTTACGTAATGAAAAAAGAAATGGTGGATTAGAAGGAAGGAGAGGGGATGCAGGAGCAGAAAAGGAGATGTCAGAGTTGAGAGGAATGGGAGAATGAGATGTAGAAGGAAAAAAATCAGCAGATGGATGGGGAAATGCAGATTGAGAATTGGGAAAGGTGGAAGTATGAGAGGGTGGTAAAGATGATAAGAAAGTATGTTTAGGATGTTGAAAAAGAAAGATGTGTTCCTTAAAGATGACATCTCGGCTAACAAAAAAAGTTCCAGTAGCAATGTTGTAAATCCTATAACCATTCTGTGTATCTGAGTACCTCATGAAAATAGAGGAAAGTGCTTTAGGAGAAAATTTGTCAGTGATAAGAGGTGTGGTGGCATAACATAAGCACCCAAAGACCCTGAGATGATGCAGTTTAGGAAGATGTTTGTGAAAAATTTCATAAGGAGACTTGCCTGCTAGAACAGTGGAAGGATGTTTGTTTATAAAAAAGTGGCAGTAAGAATACAATCACCCTAGAATTTCAAGGGCACATGAGCTTGAAATCTAAGTGCCCTGGCTATCTCAAAAAGATGTTTGTGCTTTCTTTCAGCAATGTCATTTTGTTGTGGAGTGTGCACACAAGTGCTTTGGTGCACAATACTAAGAGAAGAAAAAATGGTATGGAATTGATTGTTAAAAAACTCAAGACCATTATCTGATCGAATGGTTTTGATGGTAGCTGAAAATTGAGTTTTGACAAGATTAATAAAAGCTGAAATAAAATTGACAACTTCACTTTTATAACTCAATAGAAAAACCCATGTCATTCTAGAATAGTCATCAACAATAGTAAGAAAAAATCTATGACCCTTATAAGTGCATTGCTTATAAGGTCCCCAAACATCCATGTGAAGAAGTTCAAAAGGAAATGCAGTCTTCTTAGTGCTAGTAGGAAAGGGAAATCTAGATTGCCTAGCAAAGGGACATACATGACAAGGATGAAAAACTTGATGTTGGAGAGTTGATTTGATGGATTCAATCTTGTGAAGGACAATATCAGGGGCATGACCAAGCCTTAGATGCTAAGTAGTGAGTTTTGAAGGATGGTGGTTTGAACAAGTTGAATTGAATGAAACAACAGGACTGGAAGTGTGATGAACTGTATTGGCAAGAGGTGGATGCTTGGTAATGGAAGGAAGTATGAATAGGCATGCTTCTTCCTTACCAATCCCCTTCACCTTGCCAGTGCAAAGGTCTTGAAAAAGATAGAAATGAGGATAAAATGAGACACAACAATTGAGCTATTTAGTAAGTTTAGAAACATGTTATATGTAAATTGAGGCGACATAAATGGCATTGTGGATGTCATTATTGTCTAGAAAATGAGCTGAACCAGTGTGAGTGACTGAGGTAGTTTGACCATTAGGTAAAGAGACACTATTAAAAGAGGAGTGAGAAGGATGAGGATTAAGTAGAGTATCCAAGCTAGAAACCATATGATGTGTGGCCCAGTGTCAACAATCTAGGGAACTGTTTCATTACCTACATCATAACAAGTGTGAGTTGTGTTGAAAGTGGAAGGAAGAGGAGAAACAATACTTGTCATGTTAGCAAAAGCTTCCTTAGGTATAGAATCCTTGTCAAGCAATTTCAACAAATGGTTGTATTGATCAGGTGTAAAATATGGCACTATTTGACCAGAAGCAAGAGGTGGTGGTTCAATGTTATCCTGAGGATCATGATTCACATTATTGGCTTGAGGCCTTCTATTACCAAAAAACTGTGATCTATCTCCAGCTGACTGACCCTTACCATTTTTATCATCAACACATTTCTTCTTTGTGAACTTAAAATTTGAAGGGTAGCCAATTAATCTATAGCAGTTGGCCCTAGTGTGATTGCGTAAGTGACAATGATCACAATATAATCCTGAAGTCTGACTGAACCTATTTGTGTGTGAAGAGGCTAATATTGTTGGATCAGTAACATCTATTTTCAGTAGGGGTAACACACAATTAGAGATCAAATTAGATTGAACTCTTTGACTCTCATCGTGTATAATCATGTTGTATGCCTGATTGAGACTGGGACTAGGAAAAGTTAAGAGTATTTAACTTCGCGATTGAGCAAAATTATCATTTAAATCCATTAAAAAATGCATAAGTTTCTGCCGCTCCATATGTTCTGCATACACCTTGTATTTGCCACAATCACAGGCTGGTAAATGCACTAAAGACACATACTCATCCCAGAGATTTCTCAACTTAGAATAGTACTCAGAAACAGTGGAAATTTCTTGACTCATTGTGCTAAAATCGCAATGAATCTGATAGATCCTAGTCAGATTTTACTTATCAAATCTCTCTCTTAAATCCTTCCAAACACTATGCGCATCAGAAGAAAACATGAGTCCATTAGTGAGTTATTTCAAAACTGAATTGAAAATCCATGATAATACAAAAGCATTGCATCTCTCCCATTCATGAGCTAAATCACCTCTGTAGTGAGCTTTACGACAAGCTCCATCAATAAAACCAATTTTGTTTTTTGCTAACAGTGAAACTTTCATTGAATTACTCCAGCTAGTGTAATTTTCTATGCCAATAAGCTATTAAGAGATTAAAATGCTACATGGAGTGTCAGAAGGATGTAGATATAGAGGATTGTGAGGATGAATGTCGGTGAATTTCTCTATCTGAACTGGATCTGATTCAGTCCTCTCTTGACTTGAAGTTTCAGATGAACTAACTACATTCACCATAATTGTAGATCTCTGATCGAAAAAGAAGGAAAATGAAGTAGATCTCTGATCGAAGTGAAGAAAAATGAGGTCGGTGTGTTCAACTGTTCTTCCAATCTCAAGTGTGCGGAAAAGATCTATTTCGCAAACAACTCGAATCACTAGCTAAAACTTCATCGTCACTCGCTCTGATACCATGTTGAAAGTTATTCTCCTAGCTAAGATAGCGCAGATGTATTTGAGAGGAAGAAGAGAATGAATAGAACAGTGAATTGAAATGACTGACTTAACTTCTCATTAGTCATAGAGTGCTATTTATACACTGTATATCATTAATAAGCTAACTAACTACTTTGTAAGCTAATACATAAATCAGCTAACTAACTCAACTAATCACATGTAATACACATTTCAACAATCTCCATTATTATTATTTTTGGTCCACAGAAAAAATATTTGAAGTATTCAATAATTAACCTGAGAAGATGATGTTGAATGTTCTACTCCTTAATAAGCTTGAGAACAAGGAGATAGTTTCCAAATCTATTTCTTGGTAGTCCATTATCTTCGCTATCTTTAGCCTTTTTTTAGTGCTCCACAATTTTGTACTGAGGCTAGATAGAGATTTCACCAATTACAGTATCCCAACAACTATTTTCCTTGGTTATCTCTAAAGAATTCTTCAAAAATGGTATCTTCTGACACAGAGGCATGATCAAAGCACACATGTTCAATGTGCTTCTTTCACGATATGTTATAGTCCTGGGTGTCTTCCAGTGGGTTTTTAGCCTTAGAAGAAGTCGTGTCCGCCCCTTTGTGGGGTCCCGATCCCTATGAGTGATGAAGGCTTAGACTTCCATTTTTGTTTTAGGGATTTTTTATTCGCTGGGGGCCTGGCTTTGACCATTCCTTCGCTTACCGGAGAGAGGCTGACCCAAAATCCATAAGAATCGTACGAACATCTATGGAGCGTAGCAAGGACATTATTTTTCCCGCATGTCTTTCAGAAGGGTGGTAGATGGGGGGGGGGGGGGGGGT
>JAJOOO010006551.1:0-17298 GCA_029582685.1 Solanum piurae | reverse complement strand
ATGCTGATTAAGTTAGAAGGAACAAGCCTATATTTATAGAGTCCTAAACCTTTCCTACAAGAAAAGGACTAGTCAAAATATTAAACCTTTTCCTAAAAGAAAAACCTATTTATGGTAAGAAACTCAGGGCAAATAAACCCCAACAAGATTATGAAAGTATAAATATTTGTTTAACTATGAAACTTCCTGATCTTCAAACACTTTGAATTGATTGGATTCTCAAAATTTTCACTCGTTAAACTATGAAACACAATTTTTCAAGTTTTAACTTTAAAATTTAAGACATCGATAATAAATGTTTAAAATTTTCTTCTTTTAGTGGGGTTCGGAAAGGACGGAGAGAGCCACAAGGGGAATAGTAACAACACGTGGTGATAAACAAAAGAGAAAGGGTATAATAGTACAAATAAAAAAGTAAAGAGGAATTTATAGTGATTTGTGTCACGTTGTGAAATTAAATTGCGTTAATTTATGGAAAACTATCGTAAAGTCTGACAACAATTAAAAAGAAAAGAGGGACCTGACCTGTTTTGTCATTTTCCAATTCAATTCGGGTGGGTCAACTGTTGTGGTCACTATTAACTGATTGGATAGTAGAAATTTAAACACAAAAATATTATTTATTTTTATTTTTTTGTTGCCATAATAAGTATAAACATGTGGTATTTCATAAATCACCGAAAATTGAATTATCGAGTCAAACTCAGAATTTTGATATTTATAAATAAGTTTCAGTAGTGGTGGATCCAGGAATTAAACTCAGGGGATTTGAAATTTAAAGAAGAAGCTCATGTGGTAATGTAAGTGTGTGGGGAGTGTAGTAATCCCGACATGCTTTTTGTACAAGGTATCTCATTGGTTGATAAAAGTAAACACCAAACTAATCAAAGATATTGAGAACAAAGCTACGTTGATAAAAAATTAATTAGTGGATCAGTTGTATTACATAAGTTAATTCCTAAAACACGTGAAAATTAAAGGATGAAAAAGGAAGCGCGACGGAGAAGAAAAATATTTACCTTAACCTGCTAAATTTATATTACTCTATTGTACCACATTAAACATTTCTTCCTACTTTTACCTTGCTCCATTGAACATTCTTAAAAAAAAATTGTACTTTTTATACTTTTATTTTGTAATATTGTTTTACTTTATTTTGCATTTTAATTTTTTTTAAATAAGTATCCATTCAAACACATATTACTAAAAAAATTATCAAGATTCTCTAAAAGTGTGTAAGTATAGATTTACTAATATTATAATGCATATTCAGAAGATAAATAAATGACATCGTCAAATGTTTAGTTCATGTAGTTTAATTTACTAGGTTAATCATCACTTGTTGAAAAAAGAATGACGAATAAATCAGATAAGTTTAGTTTCCATCTCTCTAAAATAGAATTGAAAAAATAGAAAACAAATTCCATGAATTCTATTAAATATATATTATTAAAAGGATATTGACGATTTTTAGTTTTTTCATTCAACTACATCTAATTTATCTTTATATGTATAATTCATCATTTTTAAAGAGTTGTACATAAAATTATATTGAAATAAAATGACTAATAGATATAAGAAGAATAAAAAAAATGTGTCTAATAAATTTAAACAAAAACTAATTAGAAAAAAAATGACATAAAAGAGAAAAAATAATGAAAAAGAGAAGATGATCCAAGCCTAAAAGTTGAGCCCAATTCCATGCATTAAAAAGGATAAAAAATAAGAGAAGAGAAATTGGTGCGCATGGGATTCAAACTCACGACGTAAAAGCCATTGAACCCCTTATCCATTGAGCTAAAGCTTCTCACTTATTTTCAGGAGGTTCATTTTAATATATGTACACATAAAATCAGAATTTGACCCTATATATATAACATAATTTTTCTACCGAGGGGGTTCGGATGAACCCCCTAAACACAACCTAGGTCCGCCCCTGTTTCAGCAGTACTTGATTTCGATAGGGCAAAATTGATGTCCTAGCAGATATTTCTCCTTATGCTTTGAAAAACTATATAAATCTTTTCTCTATAATATTATTTGACAGAACATGAAGTTTAAAAAAAAATGTTTTAATTTTTGTGGTCTAAAACAAGTTATAAATGTTGTGTAGTTATGAATCAAATCATGATTAAGCATAAAATTGACATTTTAAAGTTGAATTGTTATTAAATATAAAAATATGTTATTCGTTTTTAGGATAGAGTAAATGTCACATAAATTGGCACAGAAAAAACACCGTACTAGTAATAAACAAATTATTGACAATTCTTTCCCATAATTATGCTTCAAATATTAATGTACTGTATTTCTAACCTACTAAGGTGACTGAATTGATTGAACATACAATTTTTCAAATAACGGGTCTCAAAATTTCAACTTTTTCTCGATCAAGCTCACCGTATGAGATTTGCCTAGTCAATTTTTGATACCGACCAATGATGTAGGTATTACTCAAAAACTGATCAACCAACCATAATCCAGATTGGTGATCAATTTAACATTTTTATTAATAATAATAATGTCTGTTTAAAGTCTTTAAATTGTTATCTAAAAAATTTGAATATTCTCAAAATGAGACAACCACAAAGAGGGACATTAATTTTATACGGGACAATAGGGGAAAAAGGACGTAAAAAATTAATTAAGTTGTTGCAAGCTTGCAGCTAGTCTATTTATGAATTTTAATAAACTAGTAGACTATACTAATATACTAAAACTATACTATATAAAGTTAGTTCAAAAAATAAATTTACTATTTGCTGTGATTAATTAGTATACAGTAGATATTAGATAACGTGTTGAATTTTTTTTCCCTGGTGAAATAAATGGATACTATTTATTTATAGATTAGGATGTGTGCAATTATTTCATTTTTTTGGTATGAAAAGAAAATTTGTAGTATGAAGCATTTTTTTGCTTTTAATAATTTATACGATGTGAATTTAGATTAAGTAGTGATTCGTAAGTTCGGGTTGCTTATATTATATTTGCAACGGTCATAGAGTTGAGAGGAGAGAAATGCTTCCAAAACATACTCATTCTTTGCATCGATTGAAATTTCTTGTGAAATCCGTATAATATCTACTGTAAAAAAATAATAATCACTTTTTAACACATATATTAAATAGTAGTATAATAGATTATTTGTTTTAATTCTATGAATGATTCATGAATAGAAATTACAGGTAAATCCTTGATTTGCACTCGACTAAATAATCGTTGAAAAGGATTTACTAGCTGCTACCAATTAAAAGTGGTCAAAATGAATATCGAATATTGAATATGAGATTGAAAAAAACTTCAGAAATTGGCAGGGGAAACGACATTTAGAGGGTGTTTGGATTAACTTAAAAGTTGGTCAAACATACTTTTAAGTCAGTTTTAACTTCTGAAAGTGTTTGGCAAATATAAAAATAACTTAAAATAAGTCAAAAATGACTTAAAATAAGTTAGAAAGTGTTTGACAAGGTCAAAAATGACTTAAAAATAAGTTCAAAATAACTTCAAATAAGTAAAAAACGACTTAAAATAAGTTAGGAAGTGTTTGATAAGATCAAAAATGATTTACAAGTTAAAAATGATTTAAAATAAGTCAAAAACCAAAAGTAGGTCTCCCCCTACTTTTTATTTTTTTACTTAAAAGCTACTTATTTTAAGCGAATCCAAACGGGCTCTTAATTTAGTCAAACAACTTCTCCATTGGAATAATGTGACACATTTAATTTTTAGGGCAAGATTATTTATCATACATTTAATTAAAAGTTTGGAGGTGAATTGTCAAAAAAAAAAAAATTAATACAAAATTGTCAAACTAACTCCCTCAAATTTCAAGAAAATGTGAAAGATGCACTTATGAATTAGAAAATGACAATTTATATCATGTAAAAAAAAGAAAGAAGGTTATAAATAGTTATAATAGGTATATGCTCTGTAGTACCATAGAGTATAAATGTAAATTATATTAACGCATACTTAATGGACCGTCCATAATGGCTACCTAGCTAATTGGATGGTCCAGGCAATTAATCATTTGTCAAGTTTCAAATCAAGTTATGAACTAAAGAATCATCACTTTTTGTTTTTTTATTAGGTCATAAAATTGATTGAGTTGAAAAAAATAAAAATAAAACGAATATATTGACTCTTTATTTTTATTTTTTTTAAAAATCATATTAACGCATAAGAATCTTTCTTTTAAGATATTTTTTGCTATTTTCTAAAATTTTATCATCAACAAAACTTTGTGTGATGTTCTATTCACCTTGTGATACATTTAATTTCAAGTTATATTTTTTTTTTCACACTAGTGAAGAGTCACTTGGACTAGAAGTACATATATAATACTACTTTTGAATATTATGCTCATAGACAAATATTATGATGAATTTTTTTATTATTTTTAGTCAACATTCTTTCAATTTCAAAGTTGAAATATATATTTAAATATAGGTTACCCTTATTTTTTGATGTTTTATACTTTTAGATCAATTTTCTGTTGAATTACTCCACGTATAGATTCTTTTCCATAATACATTTATTAAAGGGAAAATTACACGTTATACACCTTAATTATAATTTGCGGCTTACTTTTAGCTATAATTACACAGCTCCGCTTTTTAGTTTTGTATAATTTGCGCATTTGTATAATTCAGAATTTGTATAATTTAATTTGTATAACTTTTGTATAATTCAGAATTTGTATTATATAATTTGTATAACTATTTGCACTTATGATGTTTGTAATTGTATAAATTCGTTATTTCGAGTTTATACAAAAATAACTGAATTATACAAATATACCCGCGAATTATACAAATTCGCAAATTATACAAATGAGACGACTTAAACTATAGCTACAACCCGTAAATATGCAAACTATAGTTATGAAGCATAATTAAGTTTATTATAGTGGCTATTTGTGAAAGTTCTTCTTTATTAATTGACAGTTGTAAGGAGAATATCACAAAGTGGCATTTTCATAATAATAATTATTTCGAAATTAATTAAAATGCTGGTGGATTAAATTTAATTCACCTACACAAGTGGAACCAAAATGTTGTGGGCTTGTGGCTATGATGGGACATATAACATACAAATATTGTAACAAATAAATGATTTTAGCGGTAATAATATACTTCTCATTATGATAAATATTATGTTAATGACGCAAAAAAAAATTGCGACTCTTAATACAATGTCATTAATTTAATTATCGCTATTTTTGTTAATTATCACTAAATATCTCTTTTATTGTAATAAAAGAAAATAAACTATAGATCCATATCTAGAATGTGTCTCGTGGCCTACCATGCAATGGCGAATGTAAATTTTTTATTAAAAAAATACAATACAACTTTTTATCGATGAAATTAGAGTGAATGCTTAAATACTGTAATTTTTTTAATGATTATTCTAGTAATTAATACTCCCTCTGTTTTTTTTACTTGTTCAATTTTAACGTTTTACTTGTCATTTTTGACAAATAAAAAAAACAATATTTTTTTTACCTATTATATCCTCAATTTGTTTAGACAATTAATGTTTTTGAAATAGGTAGAAGCTCTTTATATGTGTAAATCAATTTTGAAATTTTATCAATTAATAGGGATAAATTAATAAACTCACTATATTAATTATTATTTTTTAATAGATATGTTAAGTAAAAAATGAACAAGTAAATAATAACCGAAGGAGTAAAAATGTTGGTTATAAAGAAAGAGATTAATTAAAGTAATTTTTTTTATGCATAAGTGGCACCTTATCTATATGTGTTCAATTTAGTGGGGCCATCTTTGTTGACCACTAGCAGTATTTACTCATTTATGTTGACAATCAAATCAAGAAATAAGTAGTGCCTTTGAGAGACTTTTATTAATAGACATGTGACACTTTTTAAAGGTCAACTTTTTATTTATTTATTAATTAAGCTTACTAGCATTAGTGCTTAATAATTTCTTGAAGTGTTGCAACTTGTAAATTGAATGGTTTCATATCAAGCTTAATTAAAATTATTAGAGCTTAAGAAAATTGTGTCCCTTAAACAAATTTAAGTTACAGAGGAAGGGATCACAAGTTTCAAATTTGTGCTTACATTAAGCTAAATATATAGCTCAAATACAAAAGTGTTAATCAAAATATTCTCAAGTTTTTTTTTAATAATTAGGTGTGTTAGACTTACGTCTCATTGTTATTTGTTAAGTTTTTTTTGTTTTTAATGAGAAAATCTATTTTAGCCAAAATCAAGTGTACTGTAATGATTAACCATGTTTTCCGTCCAAATAGAGGTAGACATGGTAGGGTAGATATCAAATACTATATTAAAATTGAATTTTTTGATATTTCAACTTCGATATAATGATATTTGAAATGGTATTTGTTATGCATTTTTAAAAAAATGGTATTTTGTATTTATATATATATATATATTGAATACCATATCAAAGTATATAATTACATATAATAATTGCAAACATATAAAATAATATTAATATAAAACTAATTATTAGACGTCAGAACTTTGACTAATTTACTTTGATTGTCTTTTTGGATGATTGATTAACAAAGGAAAGTGCTTGTACTTCCTTTGAAGATTTCTACATGTGTAAAGTGCTAGTATGATATAACGAAAACGTTTCATGAAAAACCCAAGTCATAATCTCTATTATATATGATTATATGTAAGTTAAAGTCGATCAAACTATGATTATCAATTTATCGTACCACAAAATATTGAACCATGCCTACAACCAAGTTGGTAAACCAAAGTTTGTTCAATGGGCTTTATCTTATCAATCTAACCCAAATTCTCAATATTGGGCCTCTTCTAGGTTCCAATTATTTTTCCTAGAATTTGGGAAGATTCTTTAATTTGTCCTAAATAATTTCTTTTCTGGTTTATGAGAGTGTATCACAAATAAAATATAATGGCAGTTGACTTAATGATCGTCTCAACCATATATTTTACAGAAAAATAAAAGGAATAAAATACAAACATTATATTAGTCACAAGTTAAATAAATGTTTAGTCGAAAACGACTGATTATTAGTATAATTTTAAGTTTGTAACAATAGAGTATCAATATTAGTTTTACTTTTGATGTGACAATTCTTTTTAATTAAAAAAAAAGTAGGTATATTTTGAAAGTTAGTGGTTCTCACTTCATATATATGTTTCTTAACACAAAGTTTTCAAAAATAAAATATCGAAAATTAGTACCTACCATTTGTATTAAAGGAGTAGGTATATCTGAAAGTTAGTATAGCTCATTTTATCCATTATTGTTTTTAAAATAATAACCGACTTTTAAATTTTGAATTGAAGTTTTGTTGTTTTTTAGATGAGAAATGAGAATCTTAGTTACACATCTGTCATATTTGACGTTTTGAAAATGAAATATTGAAAATTAATCGAATCAAACTGAAATAGAAGAGAAACCCAAATGATTAAGACATTTAGAAAGCGACTTAATTGATTGAATCTAGCCATCGATCCCTTCACATCATCTACGTAGAAAAATGAAGTAAAATAAAACAACTTGTATTATATTCTTGCTTTTATTAGTTATTCCATCATCCTAAAGAACCTTGCATAATACTTTAACATTAAAAATGTACACGTGGCATATTTAATTAATTAAACGTGTTTAAGTGTGACATATCCACTAATTACTCGAGTTTAAAATTTAAATCTATTCGAGGCTCGTGCATGTCATGTGATCCCACACGCAATGACTCCTTACAAACATTTATAATAAATAATTAGTCATTTAATTGTATATTAATAAACGGGTTAATAGCATTTTTAGTCCTCTAATAATTGTCAAATTATTATTCTGGTCCTTATAATATTTGACTATTCATATTTAACTTCTAATTAATTAAAACATGTGTTTTTAGTCCTTTTACATAGAGTAACAATACAAACATAATGTGACACGTGTGTGATTAAGTAATGGAGCAATCGATACTTATGATAAAGGAAACACAACGATCCCTCAGTGTCTTGCAGTCTTCTTTGACTCTGCGAAACAACTTTCTTTCTTCAGAGTGAAGTCAGGGCTCTGCTGAGTGTCACTTCGCTCAACCTGACCTACATACCTATTTAAGGTATTCTCATAGAGAGTCGACCCAAAATTTAATGAAGTGTTTAATAAGATGTCAGAAGGATTAAAATTAAAATTCTTCAATAATTGAAGGACCAAATGTGCAATTATCCCAAATAATTAAATATTTCTTAATTAGAGTAACTATCATGATGAGCTGTGCTATGATGAAATCTATTGGTTATAAACTATAAATCCTCATATATAAACATCATGTCAACATTGTCTTAAAAAATAGTACTACTCCCTAATTAGTAATTAAAGTACAAAAAAGTCTTAAGAGTGTGATTAGAAAAAATGCTAGCCATTTCTTCTCCTATGTTTTCTACTAATTATAATAATTTTGGTTGGCTTTTGGAAGATCCAATTAGCCAACAAATTAACATTAATCCCATGGAACCTCTTCATTCATCTTCATCATCATCACAAAAAAACCTCCAACACTCTGATTCAAATAAATTTGATCAGATTATTATCAACGGTGGTGATCATCATCAACCTGATCAGACGGTGAAAAAGCTTAATCATAACGCAAGTGAACGTGATCGTAGAAAGAAAATCAACGGCTTATATTCTTCTCTTCGTTCTTTACTTCCTCCTTCTGATCATACGGTATGATTTCTTTTCTTTGATCATATTCATATCAGAAAATCTGTTTATTTTGAAAAGTATTTTTATCATACGTGCTTTACAAAAAATTACTTTTAAAAAGTAATATTTCATATTTGACATATCAATTTGGAAATTACTTCTGTCAATATTAGAACAATAATTTGTGCTTGACTAGGAAAACGATCTTTATACTACTCAAAATTAATTTTTTCCCCTAACAAACACTTTAGACTTCTCAAAAACTTGATCAAACAGATGATTAATTTTGGAGTAATTTTTTTTTATTGTCATATGCTTATGAGACTTCATTATTCTTCATGTTTCACAGAAAAAGCTAAGTATTCCATCAACAATATCAAAAATTCTAAAGTACATACCAGAGTTACAAAGTGAAGTGGAAAGATTGGTTCAAAAGAAAGAAGAATTTACATCAACAACTATTTCCAATAAGGAAAATTTAAGTGATTTTAACAATCAAAAAAGAAGAAGTGGAGGAATTGAAAATTCTTCATTAGTTATTTCAACAAGTAAATTAGGTGATAAAGAAATAGTGGTTCAAATATCAACTTTGAAGATCAATAAAGGTTCAATTGGTGAGGCTATTTCACAATTAGAAGATGAAGGACTTGTTCTACTAAATGCATCTTCTTTTGAAACTTTTGAAGATCGAGTGTTCTATACCTTGCATTTTCAGGTATTATCACATATCCTTTAACTTCCGTCTGTCGCTGTATTTGCTTTGTATCGTATTATTTTATTATCATGTTTTTCTTTCAATCTTGCTTCGGAAACTTCTCTTTTGAGTTGAACGTCTATTAGAAACAACCTTCCTAGACTCCACTTGTAGGATTATGTATGTTATTGTATTAAATATCCTTTTGTCTTCTTTTTAATCGTATGGTATCTGAAATTCACCTACCACTTAATCAAGAATAATAAAAAAGGACATTTTATCACAAGAACAAAACTAAATTATACTAATAAGAATTAAAAAGAACAATTATTTGTCTTTTTATTAGACAATATTCAAAGCATGATCATATATTGATATATATATTAGTAAATTTTTGTTTGTTTTCTATTTTACTAATTAATTTTTTTTATCTTTTGATTTGGGTATTTGTTCAACAGGTTGAAGGAAGTATGGTGGTTGAGGTTGACATGTTAAGAGACAAACTCTCATATTATTTTGAGAAGGAAGACAAGTTATAATTACTACAATGAATTTCTAGTTTAATTTTTAGAAGGATTTAATTTATATAAAAATGACATTGTAATTTCAGTTTAATTTTTTCCTTTTTTGCTAATATGTATGTAAATACCATCTTATTTTTCTTGTCATTGTGAATGTGCCTTCATTTTCAAGAGAGGCAATTTCTTGTAATCATAGACATGTTGACTATAGTAATGTTCATTGGATCTTGAGTCATTTGCACTTCCACAAGTTTGGGATTTAGTAGATTTCTATACAAATTTCTTTGATGGGGAATTTATATCAAAGCTCCTGACGAATCCAAGATTTTGAAGTTTATTAGTATTAATTTTTATATATGACAATAATTGAGTTCATAGTCAAATATTATATAGGATTTAAGCAAAAGTTATTGAGTTTCTGTGAACTCACACCTGGCAAACTGGCCCGCTCCCGCTAATAGTGAGTTGTTATGGCTAAATCCAAATTAGTCGGGTTTGCTTGAATCTAAAACTTTGAAATCGTAAGAATTTGATCAAGCAAAACTGCTAAAACATCTTGTTTTATAAGTCGCAAATGTTGAAGTATGTTGTCAATCTCATCTAATATTTTTAGTTATTAAACATAAGCACATTCTCTATAGTTATTAATTCACGTATGGATCAAATTGACGTTGTGTCTAACTCAATCAAAAAAAGAAAGCTCCATTTATCAAAAACCATAAATAAGGGATTTAGTTATCCCATTCTAACCAATGTGGGACACTAATATCTGCACATATAAAATTTTATCATTGAGCTCTACCAAGTACCAAGGAATTCACAAATAAGAATTATTTGCACTCCCTTTCTATTTTCTTCTAGCTCTTCTAGTTTGGAATTTTGTAGATTCCAAAACTAGATACTTTAAGTTCAAATATTTTTGTTTATAAAATGTAATAGTTCAAATATTCTCATAATCTTTAAAAGAGATGATATATTTATGTGGTGATCTAAATCACGTCACCTACTATCTGCTTGGCCCAACAGATTTTATGAATTGTCCACTTAGCTATATTATTGTCGAGTCCTGAATGTGGAATTCATGTAACATGATAAAAATTTCTCATTTCTTAATCGAAAAAATATATGATCATGAAAGAGGGAGGTGAAACAAAACAAACTTGGTGATAGAGTCGTGAAAATGCTTTTTTTGAATAACAAGAAGCTCTAGAGATTCGAGGGCTCTTGCTATAGCCAAATACAAGGTAATTAAGAATCATTTATACCAATACTGATACGTATGTACCATATGATTTTGTATGCTTGTGTTATAAAGTTCTTTACTTTCTTCTCTCATCCAATGTGAAATTCGCCTAAAATTTCACGTACACCTCTTCTTCGATCTTTGAAAACTTGTTAATCTAAAAATTTGTCAGTTGATAACCACTCCATGTCATGAGGCACCACATTTAATTTAATTAATTAAACGTGCTTACATGCACGTGACATAGCCACTAACTACTCAAATTTATAACTAAAAACATACTCAATGCTCGTGCATGACATGGTATCCACACGCAATGCACATTACAAACTTATATATTTTTAATGCAAATAAACATTGTCCATAGAATTACACAAGTAATACTATATTATATACAATTATTATTTTAACAAATAAAAAAGACTAAACATTAATTTATTTCACTTGTTATGATATGATGTATGTCCTTATCGAAACTATATAGTATAGATTAATTCTCATTATAAATGTCATATGACAACATTGTCTTAATCACAAATTAGTAGTAAACCAGAAAAATTAAGTGTTAATTAGCAAAAATGTTAGCCATTTCTTCTTCATCTTCTCCTTTATTTTCTACTACTAATAATAATTTTGGTTGGCTTTTGGAGGATCTTATAAGCCATGAATTAACAAATAGTGGAGAAACTTCAAATTCATCTCAAAAAAGCCTTCAACACTGTGATTCAAATAAATTTGATCAAATTATTATCAACGGTGGTGATCATCATCAACCTGATCAGACGGTGAAGAAGCTTAATCATAACGCAAGTGAACGTGATCGTAGAAAGAAAATCAACAACTTATATTCTTCTCTTCGTTCTTTGCTTCCTCCTTCTGATCATACGGTATGATTTTTAAAGCTTAAGGATATTTTTGGGAAAAATTGTGCGATTTTGGTTCAAAGTGAATTTTAAAAGGTGTCTTTTTGGTTGTTTTAGCATTGAATAACGATTAGTATCAGAGCTAGTGATTTGATAAGACGAATATGAAATTGGTAGAGTGATGACTTGAGGCTTGACTTATTATCTTTACCCGTCTACGAGTTAATTTACTATCTTTACCTATAGCTTGAAAAAGCATACACACAAAAAGAGGCATATGTCTGGCTTAGATGACCATAAATTAAATACTCGAATGATGATGATGTCACATAGTAAATATCAAATTATCCCATGAATCTAGGTGACAGGCATGTGGAACTTATATGGTTTAAGGAGGTGTGTCCGAACAAAGTCATATATACATAGCTAGAAAAAAAGAAGTTACTATATGATACTTTTAATGATGTGAGATCTTTATGATAAAACTACGCGAACATGACCTCAAATCTACAATATCATAAAAGAGTATTTTTTAGGTTGTTTTAGCCTGACAATAATACGGAGATATTTAGACTTAATTTTGAAGTATTTTTTTTTCATAATTATGCTCACTAATATTACTTCATCATTTTTTATGTTTACAGAAAAAGCTAAGCATTCCATCAACAGTATCAAGAATTCTAAAGTACATACCAGAGTTACAAAGTGAAGTCGAAAGATTGGTTCAAAAGAAAGAAGAATTTACATCAACAACTATTTCCAATAGACAAAATTTAGGTGATTTTACCAAACAAAAAAGAATAAAAGGAGGAATTGAGAATTCTTCATTTGTTATTTCAACAAGTGAATTAGGTGATAAAGAAATAGTGATTCAAATATCAACTTTGAAAATCAATAAAGGTTCAATTAGTGAGGCTATTTCACAATTAGAAGATGAAGGACTTGTTCTACTAAATGCATCTTCTTTTGAAACTTTTGAAGATAGAGTATTCTACACCTTGCATTTTCAGGTATTATTAAATATCCTTTTAATTTTGTTTCTATTGCCTTAATCCCCACCTTGGTGCTCGGATCCTGCAAAAATGTTGTCGGATATGTGTCGTATTCTTAAAAAGTGAGTTGGGACGACATTTTTGGAGGATTCGAGGTATGTTTAATTTAGAGAGAGATATCACAAACAACCTCTCCAGCTTTATGAGATAGGGTAAGGTCTGCGCACACTCTAATATTTCCAGACTCCACTTGTGATATTACACTAGATATGTTATTTTTGTTTTTATTTATATATAGTGTTTTTCCTTATATGTTTTTATTATTATTTTGGTCAACAGGTTGAAGGAAGTATGGTACTTGAGGTTGACATGTTAAGAGACAAGCTATCATCATATTTTGAGAATGAAGAGAACTTATTATAACAATGAATTTCTAGTTTTATATATGTTTATTGAAAAACATTGTAGTCACACATTTTTTTTTTCTTTTCTATCTTTTTAATTCCTCTAGAACAAGACTCAAGAGCAATTCAAAATGTAAATGTCTTTTTATTTACCATGTTATTGTGTTCACCATTTACACAAATCTCAATTATTGATTTTGTAGTCCTTTACAAATTTATTTTTAGTTTTATATCTGAAAGCACAAAAATAAGCATCAATTGGTGAATTAACAAACCTATCTTTGACGCGTCAGATTTTTTTTATAGTAAGATATTGTTATTAAGAACATATTGTATAACATGCAGTTATTTATGTATTATATGTAAGTAACTTATGCAACAACATAACATGAATAGTGATACGATAAAATAAAGGCTTGCCAGAGCTCAAAGAGAGTGAGTGCACCTACATTGCTGCATGGCCTTTATATACATTAGTTAAAGAGAGGAAATATTGAAAATAGCTCTAAACTTAACGTGAATTATTAGTTTTATTTCCGAATTACTGACAGTCTTAAATCACCCGTCTACTTGACTAACTGAACTTAAATACAACCCTTGATCTTGCCACATGGGTGAAATACACTCCTGAATTCTCGTTAAATTTAAGTGTGTTTTCAACACTTCTCTCGACTTTTTATTTGGAGCTCCATGCTCCTACAAAAGTTTGAAACCACTTCCTATGTCCTCAGATTTTTTTTTATTTTTTTTTTTATGACAGTTTGAGAAGTTACCAGAGATGGTGAGAGATTTTACTGTGGGTTTAGCTTTGATTGAGCAGTTACCAAATATGGCGCCATTTTTGTTGGAGTCAGCTGCCTACAGGATCATGGTTTTACTAGTTAACAGTAAGATACATCTCAAACTAGAAGAAATGTTTTATCTCGGTTTATCATAGTCGAGGTGACATTTGAATTTTTTTTTCAGAGGATGATGATCATTACTATCTTGACATGGACAGTTTTTTCAATAATGGGATTGTAGACAATCTAATTGAATGTTGTAGATCAAGAAATTGGCGTAGTCTTCGTGTGAGTATAGTAACTTATAGTAGTTTGATATATAGAAAGTAATTTGTTCTGTTACTGATTTTGCTCTTATTTTTCTTAGAGTCAAGCTGCTGAGACATTACGTGAATTGGTTAGACTTTGGCTTTATTGTCAACTAAAGTAGATGTCAGGGGTGATTTGGTTACTGCATTTGTTGAGCAAAATCTGTGTAGAAGGCTGATGTTGCTTTTCAGGTTAGTTCTTCTCGATCACATGCTTGTCGTGTACTGTTCTGTTATGTTTTTGCCTACTCGATCTGATAAAATGAGGTGATTATAGGAATACTAGACACACCATAGTTGAAAATGTGTTGACATTTGTGGAGAACTTTCTTACTAGAGGAACTGAAGATCAAATACAGGTAGTCCAAAGAATTTGTTGTCTCTTTTTCCATCATTTATTGTTTTACTAAGTTTTCATATTATGTTATGTGTTTTAGGTTCTTCTTGACAACCAAGTTTTGCATCATCTCAGAGTTGTAATTGTCGAGCCTGTGGTGTCCGATTTATACCTCCTAGGTGGACAATATAAGGCAGTAGAGATTTTGGGTAATTTTGCCCGTTGTTCAATAAGGTTGAGGGACCTTGTTATTGACAGTGGTGAAGATCTCATCTCATTATTTCGAGTTCTTCGTTCCCTAGCAGATGATTCCATTGTTGCATTTGACGCTTCACCAGCAATCAGTGCTGCCAGGATAATAGGATACTTGTGTTTTGGTAGTCCACCCCCACCATTTGATAAGGTTGAGCTTGTTTTCTGTTCATTAAGATCTATATATCACTGACACCTCACTTATTTCTTTGATGCTGATACGCGCTACATTGTTGTTATTTCAGTTGAGACCATCATTACCAATCCTCCGGTTTCTCATAAATCAACTGGAGCCTCATATAGGAGAAAGAGCACGTCCTGTTATTAAGCGTGCGTGCTTGATTATTGCATGTCTGGCACGCGGTGGATTTGATCCTATAAATGCATTGATTGATGACAATATGTGCCCAAGCGTGGTGATGCTTTTGGCGTAAGTTGTTTTAGCTAGTTCTGATAAAATGTTTAGCTAGTATAATAGAGAATCTAATAAACTTGAGGTTATGCCAGACATCCTGACAGTGAGGTAGTTGCAAGTGTGCTGAAGGTTGTGGAGAACTTCCTTAAGAATGGAAGTGAGAATCAAATTCAGGTAATCTTGTATTGTCGATTTTTACTTATTTCGTAGGTATTAATTATGTCATTTTTGTGAATGAAAGTCTACTTAATTTTTCTAGGTTCTACATGACAACCAAGTTCTTCAACATGTTTTAGAAATTCTAATGAATCATGTCAACCTACCTCCTTTACATCTGAGGAGTGTTTGTCGTGCCATCGCAAATATAGTGAATTACAGGAGCAGTCAAATCCAGGTTCATTCCCAGACATGTGCTATCTTTTTGTAGATGAGACATTCTATATGAATATTATTAACTAAAGCCTTAGTCTATGAAGCAGAGAATGGTTGATGCAGGTATCTTCCCTTTGATTATTCAAATTTCGATTAACCAAGAGGTTGGTGATACCAAATATGAGGCTGTATACGCCATCTCAAGTGCTGTCACGAGAGGATCTCACGAGCAGATTAGGTACAATCTTCTTTTTTGGAAAGTCTTTCAGTTTCTTAAATGTTGTGATCATGACTTCTAGTGAAAATTAGAAGCTTGATTGAAATGTTCATGTTGAATCTTTCTCTTTTGTGTGATCATTAGTATTAATCCTACGATGTGGTTTGTGCTGCAATTGAACCATGCTCAGATACTTGGTAGATCATGGTTCAATTGTAGCACTTTGTCAAGGCCTTCTGTGTGGAGGTTACACTAGAAGAGCCTCTTGTTTCCAGGGTCTCCGCGGTATTCTGAGGGTTGGAGAAGCTCATAAGGTAGATGGTGTGAACATCTACACACAGATGATCACCGAGAACGGAGGGCTTGCAAGGATCAAGAGTCAGAGGGATGACCGTGATGTCGGAGAGATAGCAAGAAGATTGTTGAGCTCATACTGGCCAGGGGAAGTATGACTTGGTTTTTTGTTCAGACCTCTAGTGTTGTGTAGTTAAAAACTTGTGAGTTTTGTAGTTTTTGCCTTCTAGTCTGCTAGTGTTGTTGTCACAACCCAAAAATGGACGTGATGACACTCGTCTTAACCCACCAAGACAAGTTAGCCTAAAACTCAACCATTTCAATAAAATGCGGAAATTTTTATAATAAACTCAAAGATACCCCCAAAATCTGGTTGTCACGTGTACAAGCCTCTAAAGTATTACAATGGAATCAAAAGAAAAATACAAGTATCATATGACATTGTTTCTAGAGTAGAACAAGATCATAAACAGGAGTAAGAAGGATCGCTGAGAAGACAAACAACTACCTCACAAATCTCCCAGAAGCCTCAGAAAAGAAGAGAATGACAAGTACCACAAAAATCCAGGCTCGTAACCTACAAAAAAATTGTAGTAGCAAGGGGTGAGTACCAAACCACACGGTACTCAGCAAGTAAACATCTAAACACGAGCTAAGGGGATAGAATACAAGTACTCCTTACACCCCAACCAAACCTTCACAACTACAATCTATATAAAACCAGCCCAACCTAACAGTTCACAGTTTACAAAGCACATAGCTCAACACAACACTCTAACAATTTCATATCCTCAACAACAACAATAGTTTCATATCCTCAACAACAACACTCTAACAATTGCATATCTTCAACAACAAGCTCAATATTCATCAGTCACAAGTTCCATAGAAAGGCACTCACAAGATCA
>JAJOOO010006550.1:0-16163 GCA_029582685.1 Solanum piurae | reverse complement strand
TGAATTCTGAAAGAAACACTTACCTCATCTTTACTCAACTCATGGATACTCAACTCAATGCATAAATAAACAACAGTAAAGATGCAGTTTATATAAAGCATTTAAACAATAGGTAGCAACTCAATGTATTTGAAAAATTCAATAACAACTCAATGTATATGTATATAATAAAGTAATATACTTTTGTGGGAGTTTATCTAACCGACAACCATCACTATGAGCTAATGTGATGATACAACATCTCATCCACGCTACCAGAACTGTCCTATAACTTGCTAGGATATAGAACGCCTCAACTAAGTGGATTCACTAGTCTATGCTGAAAAGCACTAAGGAATCATCTAAAAAGTATGACCTTTTCTACCCACGTTGGCTACATGGTTTATGGAGACATTGAATTATTATAAACTCGTCCCCACATCAGTGCTCAATACTACTCCCAAAATACTCAGCTCATATGTTTATAAACAAGAACTCTTTCTATGGCTTGAGATATTACTCAAAAACTAGCTCAAAGGCTCTCTTGGAAATTGGTGTTTCCTCTCTTGTTTAAATGTGAAAACATTTACTCTTTGGGAATACTTAGTTCCCATATACTCTTTTTGAAGAAGTGAACTTCATTTGTTACTCTTACTTAACTCAAAGCTCAAGTCTTAAAACAAGTTTAAAGCATCTGTAAAAGACTTTTTGAAATGACTCTAAGAACTCTCTAGACTTGGCTCTTAACTTTCTTTGAATTTGAATTTATGGATTCAAGGATTGTGATTTGTGAAAGGAAAGATCTTGTGATGTTTAGGAGTGTTTTTAGATAGTTAAACATGAGAAACGATAAAGAAATCACTGTCTGGAAGCAAGTCCGCGACGCAGAGATGCATTTAAATATTTGATCGCGAAATTAATTTTGAAACAGAGGAGTCTGTGTCCTCTCTGCGACACGGAGGTGATTTTTGTACACTGCGGGAGCAAGTCCGCGACGCAGACTTGCGTGCCAAAACCTACTCGACTTTTTTCTTCTTCATTTTCCAACCCCAATTCGCCTAATTTTGATTCTTTTTCTCAATTTGTCTTTAGATTCAAATACCCAGTATATGTACACTAGAATCTAACTCAAAATAACTCTAACAATCGACATTAAACTCTTAAGAACTCCTAAATCTCTTCCCAAATTCAAGAACGAAAGCAATTCAAGAACATCAAATTCTCAATCTTTTAAGATGAAAATCATACTGAAATAAACATGTTTGACGCGTGGGTGAACGAACCCAACGATATGTGAACTCACATACCTCGTAGGATTGAATCCTTGGCAAAATCCACAACGAAATCTTATGATCTTGACGAAATCCTGACCTTTTCTCCTCTTTTCTCCTTTTTCTCTTCTCTCAACGCCCTAGCGTGATTTGGTAAATGCGTAAACTGAACCAACTCAGTTTAGACCCCAATTAAACTTCTAAAAATGAAATAAATTAATTGGGTAGTGAAAAGACCATAGTACCCTTTAAAAATTCGGTTTTGACTTTCCTTATCTAGATAACCCAACTTCAAATAGGCATATCTCCCTCATACAAACTCAAAATCGCGCAAACTCAGCGGCGTTGGAAAGATACTTCAAAGATATTTCCTACGGTATCTTGTATCACACCTAAATCATCCTGATCTAGGAGTTATGATTGCTTAAAGTTGACCCAAACTCATACTTAACTTAAATTTGTCAAACTTTCCAAAGTTGATTATTTCCAATAATGGTTTCTTTCTAATTCCAAGTCTTTCTAGTAGCAGGGTGTTACAATAGGACCCTAGGGTTATTTTATTGGGAGTTTGACTTCTTTTTTTGTGTGCAAGAGTAAGGATTAAAGTTTTGTATTAGGTTTCAATTCTCTAACTCTTTCTTTATTTTGAAAATCGCATGAACAATAGTCTTTTGCGGTTTTTAAAGATTATGAGTGGCTAAACGCCCTTGTTTTGGGGCTGTAGCTATGGATGATTGTTGAGTGTCAATGGTTTTGAATTAACTCATGGTTATCGCTTTTAAGTTACTTCTATGTTCTTGTTTTATTACTTCATGCTTGATCACCACAGAAATAAATTTCTTGTCTACTCTTAAACTTGGGAGACGCTAAGGTAGATAGACCAAAGAATATATAAATCTTGATCTTCCATTAAATTGAGTTGATTTGTGTTTAGGAGTGACCCTCGGATGAACACCTAGCTTGGTTACGAAATAAGATGAAATATAAATGCTCGCCAATTAGGACTGTCTATCCCCACTCAACGATGTAGTTAGACAGATAATTGGAGTAGGCGATTAGAGGTCAGGAGACCATGATCATATCATCAACCCTGTAAATTAGTAACTTGATAACCTAAATTAGTTCATTACCTGAGATACGATACATGAAATCCAATGCATGATGCAACCCTGGAATTGTCTCTTACTTGTTTAAAACATCAATTTGAAGTCGTTCGCATTAGCTACTTTATTTCTTAATTTAGTCGTAGTAGTAATAAATAATCTCTAAACTTTTTTAAAGATACTTTTGTGAGTTGTGGAATTAAGATAGTG
Organism: Solanum piurae; assembly: GCA_029582685.1. Classification (NCBI taxonomy): domain Eukaryota; kingdom Viridiplantae; phylum Streptophyta; class Magnoliopsida; order Solanales; family Solanaceae; genus Solanum; species Solanum piurae. The sequence goes on along the minus strand of JAJOOO010006550.1, from coordinate 13,600 downwards.
AATGTAAATTGATCATAAGTTCCTTGGGTACGATAACTCATTTCTAAAAGGAACTATATTACTTGCGCGACCACATACACTTGCGTGTGAAATTGAGAGCAACATTGGGCCAGAAAAGCAGTAAACAAATGTTATATAGGTTGTCACCTGGTATAATTTTTCCTAATTTGAATTGAGTTCAATCTCAACTCTTTCAAGTTTTAACCCATTTAAAAAGAATCCTCAATTGAGCTCAATTTAATCTCCAATTACAACTTGTTTAAGACTTTTATTTGCATTGATTTAATGTATGTTCCTATATTGAAGGTATGAATTACTATATATTTTTATATCTTCTAGGATTTATCTATCTATTTGTAAAAAAAAATTTTATTTTCTTGAGTTGAAATTTAAACTGTGGTTATAAAAAGTTAAATAACAATATATTAAATAATTGAGATTAAGCGGATGAAATTGGGGCGATCAAATTGGGTTGGTCATGACCCTACTCAATTTTTGTTTCAACCTAATTTAATATCTCCAATTTCAACTCGACCCTCCCATTTGACACCTCTAATTAGAACCATTAGTCTTTTCAGTTCGTTCTAAAACAAAATAACATATTTCTTAGTAAATATTTAGCTTAATATTTTTCATTTTGTTCTTAATGAAAAAAGGTTATAATCACATAGATATTATGTCATATTTTAGATCATAATTTATTATTTACATTCCATATTAATTCAAATTATGTCATATAAATTGAAACCGAGAAAATTGTACTCTCTTTGTTTAAAAAAAGAATGACCTACTTTCCTTTTATATCTGTTTGAAAAAGAATGACTCGTTTCCTTTTTTTTTGGCAACATTGTTATTTCAACTTTCCACGTGACATGTTTAAGACCACAAGATTAAAGAACATTTTGATACATTTGCCATTACTTTAATTTAAGACCACAAGATTGAAAAATGTTCTTTATTTTCTTAAACTTTGTGTCAAGTTGCCATTCTTTTTCAAATGGAGAAAATATATAAGAATAAATTACATGGTCGAAAAGCAAAAAAAATATTTGGGAAAAATTATAAGGTCAATTGCTTTATTTGTGTTAAAATTTACTTATTAGTGTAGAGTTCATATTTGACCTATATACGATGATATCAATGATCAATCCAACACGATATTATCCCTCCCACTACCTTCATATTTTGGGTTTGCTTTCCTCTTAGTGTTTCATGACTTATTGAGTTTGAGAACTTTATGCTATTCAAATTCTTGGTGAATTGACTATGCCTTAGGGTGGTATATGTTGTGATGTATTCATTCTCATTCAACATATCGTTGTTCACGGGAATATGAGAAATCAGAGAAATACTATTTTTGAGAAAGAAAATGAGACACCTTACATTTATCCTTGACCACGAGCTAGATGGCAAGTTGATGAGATATTGAGATTGGTATATGGACTGGGAGTCCCCATGGGTCTCTGTCTAGAAGCTAAAGCTCGGCAAGGTGTATACGACAGGTTGTGCGACGACCTTAATTCACGACATCATTTCATCATCTCATTGCTTTGTTGTGATATGAATATTAACTATAACCTTATGTGTTTACCTTGTTCACGTCATTACTAAATAAATTGGTGGCATCAATGTCGGAATGAAACTTTTATATATGCAGGTGGAAGTGTTTCATAGTTTATTTCTTAAGTTTGATTAGTTGCTTATACTCAGTCGGTCTACCTACTAGGTACATGTGGTTGTACTCACCCCTACTTCTGTTATCTTCTTGATGCAGATCCTAGTCGGGACGATCTTCGTAGAGGTTGATAAGTTAAGTTCGTCCTTTACCCTGACAAAGTATTGGATGACTCTGGCAACATGGGCAAGACATTGTACCATCATGAGTCTCATAGTGATGGTTGTCAGTCTGAGAAACTCCCCAAGTTTTAGTCATATATAGTGAAGAACTAACACTGTTAAAAAATCACTTTCCCCCCCCCCCCCCACGAAAAAATGTTCAATGTCTATTTCGACAGATATTTTGATAGAGTTAGTGAGAAAAAAATAATAATGTATTCATACAGAAAAATTAGGAAGTTTTCCACTATTTCAGTGAGAATTCATTTCCTAATGAGCTAATTTGGTGGGAAATGAATGGAAAAATCATGTTCTATAGCACAAATTTCCCACTGATTCGCAGTTGGAAGAACATTTGTTTCTAGTAGTGTAACTAAGGATGATGATTAACTGATCTAACCAGAGAGTAGTAAACTCCACAAGGCCTATTAGCTAACAAAGAAGAGTGAGTCCCCTTCTCCACAACTCTGCCTTCGTCTAACACAACAATTGCATCACAATTTTGTATAGTACTTAGCCTATGTGCCACAACCACACTTGTCCGCCCAACCACCACTCGTTCAAGTGCATCTTGTACTAATTTCTCTGATTGACTGTCCAATGCACTCGTTGCCTCGTCTAATAATAATACCCCTGGATTTTTTACTATTGCACGAGCTATTGCGATTCTCTGTTTTTGGCCTCCTGATAACTGCAGTCCCCTGTCCCCACACCATGTGTCATATCCGTCTTTTAATGCTGAGACAAAACTATGGACATTTGCTGCCTTCGCAGCTTCAATTATCTCCGATTCATCCACTTCTTCTGATGCTAGTACTCCATATGCTATGTTTTCCCTTATGGTTCCGGAAAATAATGTTGGTTCTTGGCTTACAAGTGCTATGTGCTTCCTCAATGACTTCAAGTGGTATGATCTTATGTCACGTCCGTCTATTTTTATTACACCACTTAAAGGATCGTAGAATCTTTCTATTAGACCAATTATCGTGGACTTCCCCGAACCACTTTGTCCTACCAATGCTGTTGATTTTCCTGCATCGATTGTTATTGAGAACCCCTTAAAGATGATCACACTAGGCCTGGCAGGGTACGCGAAATCCAACTCACACATCTCGATATGGCCTGTTATTTTCTTTGGCTTGTAACCACCTGAATCCTCTGGCTCGATTAAGGAATATCGATCCAATGTTGCAAAGACTGAGCTAACAGCATCCGTACCTCTGGCGAGATCCTTAGTCATTGTTCCTAAATCCGCGATGACATTCCCATTGCTACCTAAAAGCACAAAGGTTTGGAATAGGGCTTGAGCTCCAATATTGCCTTCTGCCATGAGATAGCCACCATACCAGAAAAATAGAGCCCATGTACATGACTGGAGACTGTTGGTAGTGCCAAGTACGATTCCCGCGAACCATGACTGTCGTATACTTTCACGTAGAGGGCCTTCTTGGGCTTCCTTTAGCATTTGAAGAATTCGGGCTTGGGAGGAGAAGGCTGTTACTGTTCGTAGATTAGTAACTGCTTCAGCTGCTAACTTGCTGCTTTCTTCTTGAGCCTTGATGGATTTTTCCGACATGCTTTTCAATAACACCCGCTTGCAATAGATGCAGAGAATGATGACAGGTTGAACCGTGAACAAAACCAATGACATTCTCCACGCGATTACTAGGCCAACCATGCAAGCTATGGTCATCCCCGCAATTGTCTGAATGAATAATGACATCCTATCCCCAACCAAAGACCTCACCTGCCAATTATAAAAACAAAACATGTTGTCATTACTTATTTCACACTTAGTTTCGTAAAAAAGAACGACACTTTATATAGTTGGTAACTGTATCAACTTCAATTTTTGTTTGGGAAAAGGGTGTGATATAACCCTCAACTTTTTTATTTAGTGATGATATATCCCTCATTATAAAAGTGGCTCACATATACCCATTTGTGCAACAGTAAAGGTATATGTGAGCCACTTTTATAACGAGGATATATATCAACTCTAAATCGCAAATTTTAGGAGTATATGAGGCTCTTTTCCCTTTGTTTTTTCATTAATAGTCAATGAAATGATCTTAGAGTCACATAAATGTCATGAAAGTCTAAGACCACAAGTCCGAGATAAGTGTCTCTCGTTCTGAAACAATCTGATTAGCTAAACACCATCGTATAAAATGATACTAAAAGAGTAGAAATCGTACCACACTGGCTTCATCGGCAAGTCTAGAGCATATCGCAGCAGTGGAATTCTGTTCCTTGTCATACCATCCAACTTCGAAAGTAAGAATCTTGGATAACATCCTCTCTCTGACCCTTTTAGTCAATCGCTCTCCCATGACCGCGAAGTTATAATGCTGAAGTACATTGAGAACAAAGGTAATAAATGTCATCCCCAGGAAAGCCAGAGTATATATCTTAGTCTTTTTCTTAATCTCGTCATGACTAGGCGAGAAATACACTGATATCATTGCCCCCATTGCAAAAGAATATACTGGTTGAACTCCACCAACGAAGATTGCTCCAATACATCCTAAAGTTGCTTGCTTCCATTCTGGCAAATTCATAGCCAAAAGCCTTTTAAATGATCCTTCCACTGAAGTACTCGGAACTGCAGCATTTTTCACGGTCGATTTTGCTTCAATCGAGAAGCTAGGGATACTTGTATGTTTTGAATCATCATGATTTGCAGATTGTTGTGCAGAAACAATAGTCGCTCCAGCAGGTTTTTCAGTTTGTTGTAGACGGACTAAGGAAGCGTATAGTCTGTTTTCTTGATTTTTAATTAGCTCATTGTGTGAGCCAATTTCCTTGACCTGACCATTTTGAACCAAGGCGATAAGGTCAGCGTTACGGATAGTGGAAAGGCGGTGTGCTACGATGATTGTGGTGAGGCCAATGGAGGCATTGTCTAGAGCTTCTTGCACCACTCTTTCTGATGCAGTGTCAAGTGCACTGGTTGCCTCATCTAGGAGGAGTATTCTTGGTGACTTGATAATAGCTCTTGCTATGGCTATTCTCTGTTTCTGCCCCCCAGACATTTGTATACCTCTCTCCCCCACCTGCATACATGTTCTTCCAAATTGTTATTTTTTCCAAAAGTGACTGGATCGTATAAATATTTTTGTTTTACGCCGATAGTGCATAAGCTAATTTAAGTATTAATTTAGTGATGTCCTAGGAAGGATTGTTAACTCCTTAGAGTTAGTTGGTTTTGATAAACGACACTTAACACATTACTCACAATTCTTGCCGGCAACGAAATCAAAAAGCAAATGATCCAAGCAGACAACACCAAGATGGAAAGAGATATATTCTGATCTCTACAGCAATGATAGAAAGGAAAGACTGAATCAAAGGGATTCAGAATCAATACCAGATGGCCCCAATCTAGCAGCAGCTCAATCAAGCATTTCTTGATTGACAGGACGAAATCAAGAGATCAGCAATCAAGCCAAGAATAGAATCAAGCTACCAAGAGAAGGAAGAAAGTCAAATCAAGCCAATATTCGAGATCAGCTATCCAGCCAAGAATAGAATCAAGCTAGTCAAGCCAAGAAGGAAGAAAAACGATTTACCATGCACATATCTAATATGGACATGGATCAGCAAATCGCCTCAATCAAGGAATCCCTCAATATCCTTGATTGAGACAAACACCCATGGGTTTTTCCTTACAAGGGCACGAGTCTACGCATAAATAAACCTCCTAAGACTTAGGTGTGAAGCACGCACTTCACTTGAACTTGTACGATTGTCTTCTGTTATCTTTCATAAAAACATTATATTCTCGAGAGTATACAATTGAAAAAGAAAAGAATAAGAAAGATTTGAGTGTAGGTTATACAGGTAGAGGTTGTGTCAAATAGAGATTTGATTTGCATATGAAACTTAGTTGGAACTCTTTGTAACTTCTCAAATTCGCAACTGCTCTTAAGGAAACCCTTGAAACTCAAGGGAACTGGACGTAGAAATTGCAACATATTCAGCAATATTTACTTTTAAAAAAAAGGCATAATAATACATAAACATGTCATTTAACTTGACTCAGCTGGTATATCTATGCCTTCCAACTTTGGGTGCACACACTAATAAACAGTTAAATTTGTATAAAGTTGAACAAGTAGATACACGCGTCCTACATGGCATTTCACATGAGATACACTCGAACTGATTTGTAGGACGTGAGTATTTACTTGATCAACTTTATATACGTTTAAATGTTTACTTATACACACTCAAAGTTGGATGAATAGATGACAACTGAAATCAAGTTAAATGGCACACTGCCTAATTTTCTATAAAAAAAAAACATTATCCTTCATACCAAACACACCCCATGTGTCTAAATACTTGGGATAAAAGAAAAAACGGAAAAGGACCAAAAATACCCTTGAACTATTTGAAAAGGTTCAAATATACCTCTCATCTACCTATTGGGTTAAAAATACCCTCAGTTCACCTTTTTGATCTATTTTTACCCTTAAAACTAACACCCTTTTATTTTTAATTATTTTTATTAATATTTATTACGTGGCATCTTCCTATTGGATAAAACTAAATTTCAACCCATTAGATTTTCCTCTACCCACTGAAACCCATTAAAAATAAAGGATATATTAACCTCTCTTTCTCCATTAATCCTAAAATAGCTTCTTGCAGGAATGAAAATTGTGTACCAAAATTTTTTACATGAAAAACAAAATACTACACTGAAATATCATGCCCTGCTACATAATTAATCAATTGATAAAAAAAGATTAGCTAACAACTGTATTTGGGCATTATATTATGATAGTTTACTTTCTCCCTGCACCACGGACCACCAAGAACACCACAACATCTTTTAAAAAGTTGACAGAGACGTGGATTGCTGATACGTGGTTTTTAAGAAAGAAAGATATACATCACATTAAGTTGCTTGATTCTTTAACTTGGTCCTGAAATAGCTTCTTCTTTTTTTCACAATCTTCAAAAGCCAGAATAAGTTGTTATTTCTTAGAAGAGTTATCATAAAGTCACCTTGAAACATTATCATTACAGAAAAGTTAGAAAAATACACAAAATTCAATCCTAATCAACTTCAAGCTTTCACACAGCAGTTGAAGTAGCTGAAAATGCTTCTTTTTGTAGTTGATGGGTGGTTCTGAAATAGCTTTAGTGAGAAAGAGAGGTGTTTTTTTTTAAAAGGGTCTTTTACTTGAGTGTGGGTCATGGGGCTATAGATATGGGTCGGGGCGGATGAAGTAAAATTTAATGGGTTAGAATTTAGTTTTATCCAATTAGAAGATGCCACGTAATAAATAATAATAAAAATAATTTAAAAATAAAAGGGTGTTAGTTTTAAGGGTAAAAATGGACCAAAAAGGTAAACTGAGGGGTATTTTTAACCCAATAGGTGGATAAGGGATATATTTGAACCTTTTCAAATAATTCAAGGGTATTTTTAGCCCTTTTTCGAAGAAAAAAAGAAGAGGCGTCCTCCTAACATACCTTGGTGTAATAACCCTGAGGCAATTGACATATGAAGTTATGAGCATTAGAAGCTTTTGCAGCCTCAATAACTTGTTCCATAGATGCATCTTCTTTGCCAAAGAGTATATTTTCTTTAATTGTGGTTGCAAAAAGTGCAGGCTCTTGGCTCACCAGACCCATCTGAGACCTCAGCCACTTGGGCTGCAGCCTAGTAATGACGACTCCATCGAGAATAATCTCTCCAGCAAGCGGATCATAAAATCTCTGAAGCAGTGCTATTACCGTAGACTTGCCCGATCCACTTCCTCCCACTAATGCCACTGTTTTCCCTCTCGGGATTTTTAGACTAAAATCTTTTAGAACTAAGCTTTCAGGCCTTGATGGATACGCGAATTCAATGTGTTTGAATTCGATTTCCCCTGTCATTTTGTCCAATGTTTGGCCTTCCATGTTTTCCGAATCAATCTTGGGTACCCTCTTTATTATTTCCATTACGCGTTCATTAGCTACTTTTGCTTCTGCAAAATCCTTTATGTTTGACAAACCAGAACTCAATGATCTGTTTGGAGGGAAAAAAAACCATGTTTCATAAATTATACTGAAGAATCAGTTGAAGAATATGAAACATAACTAAAAGGCATAACACATAAAACATGCCATTTAACTTCTCCTCTCGGCTGACATTTATGCCCTCCAATGCATAACTCAACAATTAAACTTATATAAAGTTGAACAAATAGACACACGCGTCCTACGTAGCATCCTATATGGTGCCTCACATGAACTGTCGTGTAGGACACTATATAGAATATGTGTGTCTACTTATTCAATTTTATATAAGTTTAAATGTTATTTGTGCACATCCAAGTTTAAATATATAAATTAACTAAAATAGGCTTTTATGATGGATTTAAATTTTTATGCATAGATCATGTAATTATTTTTTTACATTATTAGTGTGTTTTAATAAAGTACAGTATATGTTATACAAGTAAGTTATTCTTTCCATCTCAAACTATAGGCATGTCGTTTAACTTGACTTCAACTGATATCTATACTCTTTAATTTTGGGTTTGTACAAATGTACATTTAAATTTCTATAAAATTGAACAAGTAGACACGTGCATACTATGTGACATAATGCACATAGGACATCACGTAGGACGCAAATTGATCACGTATGACGCCACATAGGACACATATGTCTACTTCTTCAACTTTATACAAATTTAAATGTCTATCTGTACACATCCAAAGTTGAAAAACATAAATGCAGATGAAGCCAAGTTAAATGTCATATTTATGTATTATGCCAAAAATATATGGTGGTTCGGTTTAACAGAATATAGAGTTTCAAAAGTTTTTTTTTCTTAAGCTATGTACCAAGTCAAACTAACTCAAATAAATTGGGATGGAGGGAATATAAAGAAATTTCAATAAAAATCACTACAGGAAATTAGCGACGAAAAATATTTCCTAGATAAACACCAAAAATCTCATACTAATCCCATTTAACTGATAAATTATATATAATTTCAATTATCTAGGAGCTATTTAGTGACAAATTCCATAGTTAATTTCATATTTTCTAGTACTGAATAAAATTTGATGTACTCTCAAAATATCAATGTTACCACATAAAATAAGACGAAAGAAGTACTAATTAGTACTTATTAGGGATAAGGCACAAGTACCCCGCTAGACTATGAACGAAATCTCAGAGATACACCATAACTAAACTAAGGTCCTATTACCCCCCTAAACTCATTTTTTTTTTATAATTTTATACACCTTTTGGCTTACGTGCCACACTTCGTGACTCTACGTAGTTGAGGTGCATGGGAGATGTTTGGATGTCATGTAAGCCAAAAAGGTGTACAAAATTATATTAAAAAAATGGGTTTGGGGTGGTAATATGAGCTTAGTTTAGTTAAGATATGTCTCTAGGATTTCGATCATAATCTAGGAGATACTTGTGTCTTATTCCTACTTATTATAATAGAAAGTGTTATAACTAATCTAGATTAGAACATGCTAAGCAATAGTGATAATATAAAAAGAAAAGGGTAGAGATAATTACATTCCACCCAAGGAAATTGCAAGGGTGACCATAAAGACATTGCCACCATGAGCTCCATTGTACATAACTAATCTACTACCATAATAAGACATGAGAGCTCTAATTGCAAAGCCAAAACCATTACTTCCAATGAACAATCCTTTAGCTAAACCTTGCTTTACTCCCAATTCAACACATCCTTCAAGTGCAACACAATAATCTTCTATACTTTTTCTTTCTCCAACAAAGGAATACACTGTTCTAATTGAAGAAATCACTTGTTCCACAATACTTCCAGCTTTACTATATTCATCCCTCATTTTTCTTGATATTCTCATAAGAGCCCTTCCATAAATCATACTTGGTATCATCAACAAAAATACCATTGGAAATGCTATTAATGCCAGCCTCCAAATCATCAAGAATCCTACCACGTATGCACCAATAAAAGTTGATACGTCCCTCAAGAAAAGTGGTACCTATTTCCAATATTATAAATCATTGTCATATATTAATATGAGACTTTGGGGACAAAAGTTAGGTGGACGCAAGGGGTTCAGTTGAATCTCATTAGTATGAAAAATTAGCAAAATGATATATTTAGATTCATAAAGATTGTTGAGGTGAATATTGTTCAATAGGAGACCGAAAGTTTCACAAGGGTAAGGTTGTATCCAGACACCTAAAGTTGGCACGGAGTTTAACTTAGACACTTTAACTAAAATTTGTATAGTTTAAACAGTTGTAGTAGGGTTTGATTGTGTCATTTCGTCAATTTCCGCAGGCTCAATCAAATATGTAAAGAATGTGTAAAACACTTGCCAATGACATGTCAAAGTACAAATTAAATGAAGACACGTGACATTTAAATTAAATGAAGACATGTGACATTTAAATTAAATGAAGACATGTGACATTTAAATTAAATGAAGACATGTGACATTTAGATTCCGAAATAATAGTTAAAAGCAAAAAAGTTCTAAGAAGTATATATATATATATATATATTATTTTTTAATTATTTTTTCTTAACCCCAATCTCTCCTTCCCCTTCAAAACAATCTCCAGCTAGGGGATTGCACCACTACAACCACAATTTTTAATCTGGCCAAAAATAAGAAAGACATGTTGAAAATATAATTAATTAATAAAAGTGTGATCTCTCTAACAACTTAAGCTTTTAGATAAGATGATCACACTGTTCAATATGGTATTAGAGTAGACAGAGGTCCTAAGATCGAATCTCACCGCTATCCAAAATTAAAAAGAATTTAAAACAAAAACACACTTTTTTTTTTGTAATCTTTGGGTTTTTTCATACACCTATTTGGTATGTTAATTACCACGTAAACTTGTCAAGTCATGAACAAAACGTATCAAAATCACACAATCGAACCTGTGTCTAAATTGTAGTATATGTCTTTAGTTAAAGTGTCTGAGTGAAACTTTGTGCTAACTTCAAAGATCTAAGAATATACGACGACAAATAAATGAAAAACAAAACAAAATTAAACTAACCTTTTCACTAATGCAATCTTGAATTACTAAACTGTCACCAGAAACACTAGCTATGACATTAGCTGTGCTTGCAACATGTAAATCAAAGTAGCCCACATCTTGTCTTAAAACTGCTTTCAAGTATCTTATTCTTAGTCTTGAAGCTTGTCTCTCTGCTGTTCTTGTCCAACAAAAACCCTCTAACAAAACAATAATCACAAATTCATAATGTATATAAAAAAAAAGATATCCTTACGATAGAACGTACAAATTAAAATTAACATCGAATTTATACTGGGAAGAGATAGATTGATTAGACAAACCTAGGAAACACGCGATCCATTTTGCACAAGCAAGGTAAATCAATAACATAATATTCTGCAAATAACAAAAACTCTGAGGATTAATCGCTCCATATACTTCAAAAGTAATTTACACCACCATAGGTGAGCGTTCAAGTCTCACTGTTTACTTACCTCGTTAATGTTGTGCCTAAAGTTAAGGGCATTTGAAGTATTCGCACCACCAATAATGTTGATGAGCTTGGCGGTGGCTATTAGCATGACCGGAAAGGAAGCTCCATCGCCAACCGCCCCAAGAAAACCTAGAGTCATCAACAAGATATCGACTCCATCGGCATGCATGAAAATCGTCGTAATCATTTTTCACTTACGACCCTAATATTCTAATTTGTTGCTATATATATGCTATTATATACACTAATATGTATAATGTCATGTAACCAACTTGGAAAAGAAAAAATCAAAATATAAATTGAAATCGAAAAAATTGTATATAAGAATGAATGACATTGTCCAAGATCATAAAATATTTGGGAAATATTATAAGGCCACACACATACTTTATTACATGGTACTTGCACCAATATTTTTATTTTTATTTAGATAATAAATGTGGCTAGTCAAACTTAATTAAAAATGATATATACTTGTAAATAATTCCATACAGCTGTGCACACCTTCCACCTTTTTGTTCACACGTTCTCTCCAAAATTATTTTCTTTTAATCCCAAGATAACCCGCAGCCGCTATAATCGTTGTCACTGCCTTTGCTTTTCGGGTGAGCACTTTGTGCTCATTGGGTAAAACCCCATGTAATAGCCTACAAAATCATACAGGAAATATAAACCGTACTACGCAAATCCTATGCGATAGGCTTAACTTAGAAGGCATTGAGGGTATGTAAACCCCCCACACGTTCTCTCCAAAATTCTTGTTAGTTATAAATACATAAATACTTTTTAAAATTTGTTTATAAACTTCATTTTGACAGTCTGGCTAATGGTTGGTTCAATAGAATTGAATATCTGTACATCCTCAATTGGAACATGTATGAGATTTACAGCTTATTATTAAGACTAATATACATATATATATATATAATGAAAGGAAATAGTATATTTTAAGTGGTTAACTTATCTACGTCACGAGTAATTAAGAACATGCGCAAAAAAAAATCAAAATTTAATTTTTAGCAAAGGTGTATATGATTAATAAGAACACTTAGTCATGTGTTCAGACCTTCAATTGAAAGTTTAAGGGGTTGTTATCGGTGGCAGAGCCAGAATTTTCGTTAAGAATGTTCATACTTTAGGACAAATAAAAAAATAAACATTGCTAGTCAGATTATAATGATTGGAACGTCACTTTTGTTCTCTTAAAAAACAAAACTTAAAAAAAATAAACAAAACGCCTTAGTCTGGGCCTTTGAGGCAACTTTGAACAACCTTAACCATTACCCTATCTTTCTTTAGTATTACAAGGTTGTTCAAAAATTAGTATATGTCTGAAAATATCGATATTTAACATATATACTCGCAAAAAAATTTCAACGAAGGTTGTTCATCTGACCACCCATGCTAACGTGTAGCTCTGCCCCCTTGGGTTGTCTATCAAAGGCAGACACATGTGGAAAATTGGGGGTGCACGTGTACTCGATGATTAACTTTATATACTTTCTTTGTCCCAATTTATGTGGCCCTTTTCACATTTCGAAATTCAAATAAATCTATCATTGACCATAAAAAAATTCATATATCTTTTAAATATTTTGAATTATCAATTATTGTGAATATTTTTCAATTACAATTATTGTGAATTTATAATACTTTTCACGTAGTTTATAATTACATAAATAAATTTCAAATATTTTGAAGATTTCATGCGCAAAATTTCGGTCAAACTTAAACTGTTTGATTCTTGGAAAAAAAAGTGTCACGTAAATTAAAACAGAAAGAATATTATATATTAACACTTCTCAACTTTATATTTTAACACTTCTTAATCAAAATTCTGACTGTGTCATTCACCACCTTCAAATCTTGGGTATTAAACCTTGTATATCATGAAATAATTAATCCATTTCCCGAAGCCATCTTAACTTCCTATTTATTTATTTATATATAAAATATATGACCCTGCTGGATTTGTTCCATTGATAACGTGATTTGTTTTCTTTTTTATTTTGATAAAAGTCATTTTTTAAGGGAAAAGGGTAAAAAATGCCCTTAAACTATGTGAAAGGAACAAAAATGCCCTCCATTTATAGTTTGGTCCAAAAATGTCCTTTCCGTCAATATTTTGATCCAAAAATGCCCTTATTGTTATTTTGGGTAAAAAATGCTCATTTTTTCAAATAAATATATTATTTATTTTCTTTTCAACATATTCTATTTCTAATAATATTTTTTAAATTAGCAAATGTTTATCTTACTTCAAT
>JAJOOO010006549.1:0-12082 GCA_029582685.1 Solanum piurae | reverse complement strand
ATCCTCAATATTTAGATTTATTTTAATTTACTTGGTTTTATGTACATAGGAAAAATATTTATTTTTTAATGGCTAGATGAGTTTTAGGCATGTGTAAACATATTTGTTTCAATTAAGAATATTTTATTTTAACATTAGACGAAATAATTTAGGCACATAAAAAATATTTGTCTTGATGAAGAATGTGGTTACACATCTTTCTTGAGATATTAAGATAAACCTAAGGATGCAGTGATGCACCTTGTCCGATAATATAATTAAATTTTATTAATTTAAAGTAGAGACTTATAGACAATTATTAGGTGTGATGCGAAGAAGACAATTATGTCTCTAAATGTCAAGACCAAGAATGCGGTTACGCATCTAGGTCGAAACCAAATAAAACTTCAATAAAAAATATAAATGCAAACAAATAATGGCATGTAATAATGTATCCAAAAATAATTTAAGTCAAGTATAAGTCAATACAAGCGACCGTGCTAGAACCACGGGACTCGAGGGATGCCTAATACCTTCCCCTCGGTCAACAGAATTCCTTACCCGAACTTTGTTTTCGCAGACCAAAATTAAAGAGTCATTTCCAATTGATTAGGGATTCAAAAAGGTGACTTGGAACACCATAACTCAGTATCAAGTGGCGACTCTGAAAAAAACAAAATAATCCCTTAATCAATACCGTCACTTAAATTGGAAAAACCCTATCCGTTGCGCGAAAATAGGGGTGTGACAGTATTTATTTGCAGAGGCACTGTATTGCTGTATTTCTTTTTGTGCCTACCTTTTAGTTGCCCTATTTGTCTTGGTGACAAATCTCCTTCTCTTCCTATTTGCTCTATGGATGCCTCCATGTCATCTTCTTCCTCTTCATCTTGCTTTTTATTCACTTCTATAAGCTGCATCTTGTCTATTTTGGGAGTTTTTCCATCTGGTGTACCTCTCACCTTGTGGTGTTCTTCTCTTGTACTGTTATGTTCCCTGATGGCAGAACCTATATGTGTACTTTCTGAATTTCAGATCTCCTTGGGTGATTCCATACTTGAATCACTGTTGCTTTGCCCTCTTGAAGGTATAAGTTGTTTATCTTTCTGCATTGACTTTGAGATTGTGCTTCCTATCTCCTTATCATGTCTGCTATGAGCATCAGCCTTTTCGAGTAGGAAATTATGTTGTTGTTCCTTATGTCCTTGCTGGGCCCCTGGCTCATTCTTTTCCTATAATTCCTCTTCTTCTCCTCCTTCCCCTAATGCATGTTATTATCAGCTGCTCCTCCTCATTGTTTTCTTTCCTCTTTGGATTCCATACCTGCTCTGAAATAATCCTTCCTCTTTTGTCCTCTGTTCTCCTCCATTGCTCCTTGAAATGATTAACATTATCCCCATTCTCCTTACCTTTCTGTTGCTGCCCCATTTCCTTTTGTCCATTAAAAACATTGATTTTATGTAATTCGTTGCTTGTATTCTTCTTCTCCTTATCTCCTTCCCCTTCATTTTCCTTCTTTGGGTATAGCTCTGGATGTAAAATGAAACATCCTTCCTCATTATGCTCCTACAACTTACATGTCTTACAATATTTGGGTATATAGTCATACTTTATAGTCACCCATCTTTCAAAAACCTCCCTTGATTTCTTCCTCATTCCCACATTAATACGTTTTGGGAATTCTCCAAGCAGATCCACTTCCACCTTCGCTCTTGCACAGCTAGGGCGGGTTTTATTCTTGGTTGCCATATCAACTTGTAATGGATTTCCTACTCCTACTGCCATTGAGAAAATAGTTTCTATTCAAAAAAAAATTGGCGGAAGTGCAGGGAATGAGATCCATGCGATTGCAATTGTAGTTTCTTCATCTGGATTAAACCGAGGTTCCCATTTCAAAGTCCTCATAGGGTACGACCAGTAATTATGAGTGATGTAAAATTGAGGCTTTGATAGAAGAGTCACATAATCCTCCAACAATGAGGCCCTAATCAATATGTATCTATTGCTAAGTAGTCCTATGTTTACTTCTCCTTTGAGTTTCACATTGTTTTGGTATAAGTCGTCTCAGATCTTGAATATCAGGCCAATCATATGAGAATTTCCCGATCACAGCATATTGAAGTTTCTCATTGATGATCATTTGCTCTACTTCCTCCTCATCCCATACTATCTTTGGTTCTCCATGCAGGTACGTGATAGGCTTAAGAGGCAGCGGTTTGGTCTTTTGGACATGTGTGGCTAAGGTGCTTGCATAGGTATTGTTCTGATCAGTGGGCATAAAAGGCAGGCCAACCTCCATCAAAGGAGGCTGGACAATGGCCGTGGCGGCCATGTCGACGGTGAGTTTTTGGCAAAAAATTAGGTTTTAGGCATGTAGGTGGGGAGCAAAGGATGAATTATATTGATCTTATAGTTTTTCTTTCTTCCAATAAATTAATACGGTTATTAAATAGAATATGGTTAATTCTTAATTGAAAAATAAGGAAAGATAGAGAAAAAAATGTCTAAACAAGGAGAAAAAGATAAATAGCAATGGATGCCTTAGAGAGTTGCCACATCACCTTGTCTATATTTGACTTTATATTATATATAGATTTCTGCAAAATATTAGACAATAAAATAATAAATAAAACACAAAATCTAGTGAGGAAATAAGTAAATGATAAAAAAAGGTTTTATGAATTGACTAGTTGGTTTTGGGCTTTATTGATTTGTGATTGCGACCTTATCAATTCTTCAATAATATATATAATAATTAACAATTAATGTAATAACTTTTAGGCAATAAATTAATATGGTTATTAAATTGAATATGGTTAATTCTTTAATTAAAAAAATAAGAAAAATAGATTAAAAAAATGTCTAAAAAGAGGAGAAAAAAGGTAAATAGCAATGAAGGCCTTAGAGAGGTGCCACATCACCTTGTCTACATTTGGCTTTATATTATACTAGTAAAATTACCCGCGCCTCACGCGGGAAATTAATATCACCGAATTTATAAAATAATATTTAAAATCTATCAGTCATTAAAATTAAAACACTATATTATCTTACATACAAGATTACGTAGTAACGAACATTAATAATGTAAAGCAAAATGATAATTATAACATCTTATCATTTATCCTTCAATCAATCTCTTTAATTTGATTTTATAATTTATCCTTTTATTTCCAGGAAGTGTCACTATTTGATATTTTTGGGGAATCAAATGAACATCAACCTGAGATATACAAATATTCTAATTCTAACGTGTAGAAAAGTTCAGCCCTACCTTTTGCATTACATATATTATTTTAAAGTTCTCCATTTAAATGTATCATAAGTAATTATAAAAATAAAAAATTAAAGGGTGAACGTATGTTTGAGTGTTTTTTAAAAATCAGCATACGAGAGTGATATAGTTCAATTTGAAACTACACTTCTATATCAATCATAGTGTCGAGAAACACATATGTTACTTCAAGAAAAATATTACAACTTGCATTAAACTTGAGAATTTGTCCATACTTCATATTGAATATGAGTAATTAATTGATTGTGTAGTTATCTATGTCTTTGTAATTAAAAAAGGCTCCAGTCTAGTCATATTCCTGTATAGGTCATCCGCCACATCCTTGAACTCATGTCAAAAGTTTATTAATTCTTGTCTTCTTTTCCCGGTACACTTCACACATCAACATGCGATAAGGTTTTTAATGTCTTTATGTCCTTACAATGACATATAAAATTTGAATTTTGTCTTCAAGAGATGGTAATATAGATCTTTAAGAAATTTTTTTATTGTACCTTCAAAATTTCAGTAGAGAAAACTTGTGTGAACACTCAATTAACATGTGTTATTCAATCTATACTAACAAACACTTATAACAATTACTTTGCAGAAACATAAACAACAAAGTTTAAAATATATACTCAAAAACATCAATTAATAACATCAACATAAATTAATGACTGTAAAAAAACATACTAGCATTTGTAAGAGTAGAATGAAACAGAAAGGAAAAAATTGAGCCCACTGATTATACACTGTCCCCTTAAAGAAATTATTCCCCTCTAGTACCCGAGGGTTAAAGGAATAGATCATCTTAGGACAGAACAATTCTATTCACAAGTATATTGATACAAAAATAATGGTGTAAGTGAGCTACTCAATAGGAGAAAAGTACACTAATATTTAACTATGTAGAAAAATAAGAAGAAGTTCCGAATTTTCTTTGTTTTAAAATCAGAAGAAAATCGTCTATTTATAAACAACAAATGGTAGTGTGAACAAATGCTTAATGTGCCTTATTGGAAAGGTGACAACTTTTTGGAATAGTTACAACCCTTCAAAAAGGTCACAACCTTTCATAAAAGTTACAAGTTTTCATAAAAGTCGCAACTCTTCATAAAGTCACAACTTTTCATAAAAGTCACAACTTTTCATGAAAGTCGCAACTTTTCATGAAAGGGGAAGGCTAGTTTTGAAAATAAATAAATTAAAAGAGAATCCTGGTATGTGGTGGCTCCACGTAGGTGGGCTTGGTTCTCTTTTATATAAATATATGATATAAGATAGATATATATTTGAATTTGAGAATATGAAAAGATTCACTATAGTTGGGAATAAAAAAGAACAAATAATTGAGAATAAATAAGTAGGAATACGAAAGAATCAACAAAATATTATAAAATTATTCAATATATTTTTTATCATTAAATATTTAAATTTATGATTTTTTCTTGAAAAAAGGAAGTTGTGTTTTTTAAAGCATGTAAAGAGAGAAGAGAGTTTTAAGAAAACCGAACTCATTCTGTGTATGTATATCAAAATCTTATTTTTCTAGCTTTTAAGTTTTCTTTGCAGTAAAAATAAGTAATCAAAAAGCAATATTCTCTATTGTCAACATAAAATAAAAAATAAAAAAATAAAACAAACAGTACATAAAAATATAATATAGAATATGAGATGTGCAGATATTATTAGCCATCAACTATTCATTTGAATTTGAGGATATGAAAAGATTCACTATAATTAGGGAAGAAAATGAACACGTAATTGAGAATATAAGTCATTAGGAACACGAAAAGAATCAACAAAATACTATAAATTTATTTAATATTCTTTTAATCATTAAATATTCAAATTTTCTTAAAATACTAACGTTAATCTGAAGCCTATTTTTTTTCCTGGTAGGCACTTCCTTCTTTTTTAGCTTTCATTTTATTATATGCTTTTGGTTTTTATATTGTGAATTGTGTTTTATTGATGGCTATTTGATCTAATGATGAAGATAAATCTATTTAAAAAATCAAGTTTTATATGAAAGATTATCGATTAGTATGAGATTGTAATCTTTGTGAAAAAGTTTAATTTTTTTTATTGATTATATGTAGGAGCTTTTATTTTATTGTTGAGGATTCAATTCTTTTATAATATTCTTTATTTTCCTCCCTGCCTACCCTATATATAATTATAGAAATTCAACCTTTGTTAGAAAAAAATGATATATAAGAAATAGGTAGAAAGGATTTTTCCTTGAAAATAATTCCTTTCTTACTTTTTTTGAGTGGTAGATTTGCACTCATTTGAGATCTTTTTATTTCAAAAATTAGTGTCCTCAATGCCTAATTTGTAACATCTCGCAAATTGAAAGAACTAGCAAGACCTAGAATTAGAAAGAGTGATATTTGGAAATAATAAAAATCTGGAAAGTTGGTTAAGTTAAGTTTGAGTTTTTGGTCAACTTCAAACGAGCATAACTCCTAGCTCAGGATGAGTTAGGTGTGTTTCCAGATATCGTAGGACATATCTTGGAATAATATTTCCAACGCCGCCGACTTTGCGCGATTCCGAGTTTGTATGAGTGAGTTATGCCCATTGGAAGTTGGGTTGTTCAAATAAGGAAAGTCCAATCAGGATTTTAGAAGGGCATTATGGTCATTTCACCACCCAATTAAGTTAATTCATTTTTAGCAATTAAATTGGGGTATAAACTGAACCAATTAAGTTTAGACAATTGGAAATTTACGCTAGGGTTTTGGAGAAAGAGCGCAAGAGGAGAAAAGAGGAGAAAGAGCAAAGTCCGTCGTTCTTGAAGGTTTAGCTTGTGGATTCGACAAGGGTTGATCCCTAAAAAGGTATGTGAGATCACATAGTGTTGGGTTAGCTCACCCACACCCCCAACATGATTCAATTTCAGCAAAGTATATTGATTTGAAAGTAAATCCCTTGAATTCTTGATGAAGTTCGTTTGAATCCTTGTGGGTTGTGTTGTTGGAGTTTTCTTGAGATTGATTCATGTTTTTAGTTGTGTGTTTTTTAGTAGAATCTGATGTTATTGAAGGTATAAATGATTCTAAGTGATTGGGGAAAGAACCAATGGAGTTTAGAGGGTTTAGAGCTGGAAAACGAAGAAGGAATTTTCGTCGGGCAAATCTTGGCAGTGCCTCCGCGTCGCGGACCAGCTCCCCAGATTTGGGAAAAATCGTTTCGCAGAGCGGAGCGGTCATGGACCGTTCTGCCTCAAAAGTTATTTTTGAACCAAAAATTTAAATACTTCTTCGCGCCGTGGACCCGCCTTCAGACAGTGAAATTTTGATCTTTTCTTATGTTTAGCTGTCTAAAAACACTCCTAAACATCATGAGATCTTTCCTATCACAAATCACGATCCTTGAATCCATAATTCAATTCAAGGAAAGATAAGAGTCAAGTCAAGAGAAGTTAAGAGTCAAGTCAAGAGAAGTTAAAAGTCAATTCGAGAGAAGTTAAGAGTCAATTCAAGAAAAGTTAAGAGTCAAGTCAAGAGAAGTCAAGAGTAAAGCTAAGAGAAGTTCATAAAGTTTTCCAAAAGGTCTTTTACAAATGTTTTAACTTTGTTTCAAGACTTGAGTTTTGAGTTGAGTAAAGAGTAAGGTTTGAAGTTCATTTCTTCGAAAGAGTATATCAAGACTATGTATTCCCAAAGAGTAAATGTTTTCACATTTAAAGAAGAAAGGAAACCTTGATTTTCAAAAGAGCTTTTGAATTAGTTTTTAGTAAAGTGTAAGAGTAAAGTTCATTCTTCAAAGATTATACGGGAACTAAGTATTCCCTAGAGTTAAAATATTTTCACATTTGAGCAAGAAAGGAAACTGAGATTTTCAAGAGAGCTTTTAAGCTAAGTTTTTGAGTAATTATCTCAAACCAAAGAAAGAGTTTTATTTTTACAAGCATATGAGCTAAGTATATTTTGGGAGTAGTATTGAGCACCGATATGGGGACGAGTTTGAGTTCAGATTCTCACGTCTCCATAAACCATGTAGCCATCATGGGTAGTAAATGATCATACTTTTTAGATGACTCCTTAAGATGCTTTTAGCATAGACTAGTGGATCCACTTAGTTAAGAGTTCTATATGACGGCAAAGTATAGGACAGTTCTGGTAGCATGGGAAAATAATTTGGTGACATTTGAAACAAATGTCAGAAAATAAAGAATTTCACGATATTTAAGAACAATGACATTTGATGTCAAATGTCGTGAAAATAATGACATTTGTTATCAAATATCGTAAAAATAATGACATTTGGTCCAAAATGTCACTATGATAATTACATTTATTGCAAAATGTCGTTATTTTAGTGACATTTGGCAAAAATGTCATATAAATGATGACATTTGCTACAAATGTCGAATATAATAATGACATTTATTGCAAAATGTTGTTGTTTTAGCGACATTTAGCGAAAATGTCATATAGCTGATGACATTTGCTACAAATGTCGAATATAATATGACATTTATTACAAAATGTCATTGATTTTAGTGACATTTAGAAAAAATATCGCTTAAATAGTGACAATTAACATAAATGTCGAATATATTACTGCAAAATGTCATTAATTTTAGTGACATTTAGAAAAAATGTCATTAATTTTAGTGACATTTAGAAAAAATGTCACTAAAATAGTGACATTTGTTGTAAAATGTCATTGATTTTAGCGACTTTTAGCAAAACTGTTGCTAAAATAGCGACATTTAATACAAATGTCGAATATATTATGACATTTGTTACAAAATGTCGTTGATTCGATCGACATATAGTGAAAATGTCGCCAAAATAGTGAAGTTTTTATTCAAATATCGAATATATTATGTCATATGTTGAAAAATGTCATTGATGTTTATGACATATGATGAAAAGTACTGTTAAATCCAGGGGCGGACCCACGTGCATTCGTGAACTCCCTCGGAAAAAAATTACACGGTATAAATAAGGTAAATTTTCTGTATTTCTATAGATAAATATTTTGAACCCCCTCAATAACAAAGAGAAACTAATGGCGCAGTGGCAATTTCCCTTGAAATTAGGTTGTATGTCAATGGTTTGAATCTCTGTGTAAGCATTTTATCTTTCTTTTTTTTTGCTTCAGTTTTCTTTGTTTTTTTTTATTTTCAGTTTTGTTTTTCAAGTTCTTTTTTAGTTTTTTTTTTACTTTTAAAAACGTGCCAAGTGTGGTTTTAAATCCAAAAGAATTCAAGGTTCCCATTTCTAAAGGCTTATTTACACATTTATACTTTTATTTTTCGAACACCCTAAATGAAAATCCTGGGTCCGTCACTGATTAAACAGATTATTAGTCGCTAATTACGGATATTTACACCTAATTTTTAAAATCTAATTATTTAAAAAAAATTTATTTATCAATATATATGGATAAAGTTTGACCAAATTTGCCCACCAGATTATATGATTTGAACAAAATTTACTTTATGATAAAAATATCTCATTTTTACCCTCGTTGTTATTAAAATGACTCAAGTTTAATTTTTATGAGCAAATGTAACTTGAGTTCGTTACTATACCCGTTGTGGAAGAAGAAATAACCTTTCTTGTTATTTTAGAGAAGTTGAAAGATCGATGTATTTGTCAATTGAACCTCATCTTCGTATAATATAAAGCTACATAAATGAATACTATTCGGTACCTCTCATTGGTCAAGGTTCCTATTTATCTCTTTTTTTCTCACTTTTATGACAATTTTTTCTATTTATTTATTTTTTATTATTGTAAAAAATGAGTGTGACAATTACCACCCCATTTATTCATATTCTTTCATATAAAAAAATTAATTGTTTTTATTTTCGTTACTCCCATGATTTTTGATAATCATAACCTCCTAAATCATATTAAAGTGCATGTTTATGATATCATTTCAAATTTCATATTATGTCCTATAAATAGAGGCATTAGAAAATTCTGTTACAAAAGAAATGATCAATTTTTAGGGGTCGTTTGGTATGACTACTAGTTATGTTGGGATTAGTTATGTTGAGATAAGATATACTGGAATAAGTTATGCTGGGATAAGTTATGCTGGAATTAGTTTTTATTACTTGTTTGGTTTATCATATTCAAACCAATATTCACTGTATAATTTTTGAGAATAAGTTGTTTGTTTACAAAAATACCCTCACCTTATGTAGTTTTCTTTTTTACATTTTCTTCGCAAGCATTAGTTATTCATTCTTAAAAATAAAATTTCCATCTTATTGATCTTAAATACTTTTGTGTGTGCATTTCCATGATTGTGTCTTATGTTTTAAACATTAAACTTTCATCTTTTTTAACTTAAAAATTAAACTTTCATCTTATTTAGCTTTAAAATAAAATGTTCTTCTTATTTAGCTTAAGATAAGGTTTTCATCTTATTTAGCTTAAAAATAAAACTTTCATCTTATTTAGTTTAAAAGTAAAACTTTCATCTTATTTAGCTTAAAAATTAAGACTTTCATTTTAAGTTTATTAAAGTAAAATAAAATTTATTATTAAAGTTATCTACATTTTAGTTATAGATAAAATATAATTTTTCAGTGAGTAATAAACTATATAATGAAAAATATGTAATTTAGTAGTGGAGTGAACATTTTAAGAGAAATCAAAATATAAATAAACATAATAATTACGCAAATAAATTCAACTTATAATATATTCATAAATAAAAATTGTAATTATAAAATGTAAATTTTTAATAGAAAAATATATTTATCATAAAAACAACGAATAATTAAGGTTGTGAATGTTATTATAAATATTGTTAAAAATTATGTTAATATGTTTGAACGTAAAAGTAGTGTATAAAAGAGAGTTTAAGGGGGTATTTTTGTTAATTTACCCATCTTATCCCAGGATAACTATACCTCCCCCAGTAAGGGATAACTTATCCCTGGACTAATTGTTAATCCTGGGATAAGTTATCCCTACCTTTGCAACCAAACAATGAATTAAGGGGTCGTTTGGTAGGCCGCATTACAAGAAATAGTCCATGTATTATGTATGGTATTATTTAGTACTATGTTTGGTAGGAATTTGAGTCTATGTATAACTAATCCATTGATTAGTTATACATCTTACATGGTATTATAGGATGTATTACTAATACCTTCCATTTGGAGGTACACTACTAAAAACAATAGTGAATACCGACCTAAAAATTACCGACCTCAAATTGAGGTCGGTAATTTCCGACCTCAAATTGAGGTCGGTAATTTCCGACCTCAAATTGAGGTCGGTAATTTCCGACCTCAAATTGAGGTCGGTATTGTTAAAAAAAATAAAAAATAAAACAAAATTTAGAAAACCGACTACAAGTAGTTGGTTTTTATGCAAAATAAAGCGGGAAAACCAAATTTTGACCTCTGGATGTCGGCATTTTTCCCAAAAAAATGGAATTACGATAAAAACCGACCTCTTGATGTCGGTATTAAATAAATAAAAAAATAACAATATTTTATTTTTTCTCAATTAAATATAAAAAATAAAATTGAGAAATATGTTGATTTAATTTATTTAAAATTGTCTTCCGGAGGACGGTTTTTTGTAAAATAAAAAACAAAAAAAATTATAATACCGACTTCCGGAAGTCGGTAAAATTAAATAGTATGTAATTAAATTAATTTTCATTAAAATATTTATATAGTGACTTCCAGAAAATTAATTAATATTTTCAATTAACTTTAAATAAACCGTCCTCCGAATGAAGGTTTTATATAAGTTAAAAAATAAATTAATATAAAATACCGACCTCATGCGGTCGGTATATTTATTTCAGCTAATTACTTTTATTAATAGCGACATGTGGAGGTCGGTTTGTTTAAAATGTTCCTATTAATCATAAATTTGCTAGCATAATACTTAATTTTCATTTTACACCTACAATTAATTGTTCAAAAATGTTTAACAATTTTGTATACTTTTATAAATAAAAAGTTAGATCAATAATCCAAATTTAGAGTATGAAACTACGTTGGTATGAAAATCGACTACAAGTAGTCGGTTTTTATGCAAAATAAAGTGGGAAAACCAAATTCCGACCTATTTCCCGGAAAAATGAATTACAATAAAGATCGACCTCTTGATGTCGGTATTAAATAAATAAATAAATAAAAATATTTTATTTTTTCTCAATTAAATATAAAAAACAAAATTGAGATATACTTTAATTTAATTTTATTTAAATCATCTTCCGGAGGACGGTTTTGTGTAAAATAAAAAACAAAAAAATTATAATACCGACATCTGGAAGTCGGTAAAATTAAATAGTATGTAATTATATTAATTTTCATTAAAATATTTATATAGTGACTTTCAAAAAAATTAATAAATTAATATTTTCAATTAACTTTAAATAAATCATCCTCCGGATGACAGTTTTATATAAGTTAAAATATAAATTAATATAAAATACCGACCTCCCGATGTCAATATTATTTAATTAACATCATTATTTTTTATTTATCTTAAAATTTAATGTGATACCGACCTCATGAGGTCGGTATTTTTTATTAAATCTAATTACTTTTAATAAAAGCGACATCCGGAGGTCGGTTTGTTTGAAATATATCTATCAATCATAATTTTGCTACTGTGCATAATACTAAAATTTCATAAAAAATTAAAATTCTGAACAAACATTTTAACGTTGGTTTTGCAAAACCATTTTTTACACGTGGCCAATTACAATTCGGCCACGTCATTACTATTTTTATAATAAAAAATTAAAATTCTGAAATTTGATTTTTTATTATAAAAATAATAATGACGTGGCCGAATTATAATTGGCCACGTGTAAAAAATG
>JAJOOO010006548.1:0-19778 GCA_029582685.1 Solanum piurae | reverse complement strand
TTTCTTTCTTTAAAATCACCGACAACCTAACAAAGTCAGTCGAGTTTTAACATTGTTTAGTAGTGTTATTAGCAATGAACAAGAGTCTTTTTTTAGTATTGTTATTAACAAAGTCAGTCGAGTCTTTTTGAAGATGGATTTTTTTATTCGTATTGATTTATATTAAAAATTAAAATTGAGTATTTGCATTAAATTTAGATAGTCTAGATGATAAGAAACAATAAACAAGTAGTGTTATTTAATTTAATGGAATGTTTAAGAAAGAAAATCAAAAAACTTTCGTCAATTTATTTTCATGCAAAAATACAGAGAAATATCAAAAAATAATATTATAGTTTGAAATTTTTTATGTTCGTTCGCGAATATTTAATTTTTTTACGAAAATTAACAGGCACACGTCTATTTTTTTAAAATAAGAAATTGCAATTGAGGAACATAAATAAAAATAAATCATAAAAATTAGTATAAGTGTTTAAATGGTACAGAAAAAATGGAGTTTAAGGGTTAAGATGGAACAAGACTAAGTTGGAGTGCCAAAATTGAAAATGAGGGCAAGTTTGAGGGGTTGTTTATGTGTTTGACCTTTAAACTTTATTTTTTATGTTTCTACAAAATTATTGTTATAAGTATTTGTTAGTACAAATTAAATAACACACGTTAATTGAGTATTCATGCAAGTTTTCTTTACTGAAATTGTTGAATGTACAATAAAAAAATTCCTTAAAGATCTAACTAACATCTCTTGAAGACAAAATTCAAATTTGATATGTCATTATGAGGACATAAATACCTTAAAAATGTTATCGGACTTTGATGTGCGAAGTGAACCAGGAAAAGAAGACAAAAATTAATAAATTTTTGACATGAGTTCAAGAATAAATTATAAAATCAAATTAAAGATGATTGATTAAATGATAAATGATAAGATGTTATAATTATCATTTTTCTTTACATTATTAATGTTTGTTACTACGTAATCTTGTATGTAAGGTAATATTATGTTTTAATTTTAATGGTTGATAGTTTTATGTATTATTTTATAAATATCGTGATATTAAATCTGCGAAGCATGAATAATTTTACTAATTATAGGATAATTTTGATCCTTTTCCCAAATTCAATATCGCAAAACCATAGGGTAAATGATCAAAATGGTCCTTAATGTATGGGCTTTGATTCCATTTGGTCCTTAATATATGAACTTGATGGAAATGATCCTTTATGTATCATAAATTGTGATCAATTTGGTCCTTAACCCTAAAATTAATATATTTCTTTTTTTTCCGTCAAAATACACGAAATATGTAAAAGATGCGCTCGTTCAAGACTTTTCTTCCCCTGTTTCCAAAAACTCCAAAAGGGCACATCAATTTTTTCAGAAGACCCTTTTGGTTAAAAAAAAATTGATGTGCCATTTTAGAATTTTTGGAAACAGGGGAAGGAAAGTCTTGAACGAGCGCATCTTTTACATATTTCGTGTATTTTGACGGCAAAAAAAAAAAAAAATATTAATTTTAGGGTTATGGACCAAATTGATCACAATTTATAATAAATGACCATTTCCATCAAGTTCATATATTAAGGACCAAATGAAATCAAAACCCATACATTTATCATTTTCTCCAAAACCATACATAGTGTTTCTGCGATTGCAAACGTCGCCGTTAGAACATCGGTCGTCGTTGCCCTAGTTAGAGCAAGAAAAATTATATTGAAGGTTCAATGGCGTTGAAATCAGTATTCGATTCTTCAGTGATTAGGGCAGAATTCGACAAAGCCGGAATCAACAATCGCTTCATCCCTCTTATTTGGAAGTTAGTTTCCACTTTTGTTTTAGTTTCTTCAGATGATAAACAAGTTTTTTTTGCTCACGATTGTTGTGTGTATACGCATGAATAGGTATGTAATACAGAATCCAGATTGCAATTGGGAAGATATTCCATCTTTGCCCTCGTCGGCTTACACTTTGCTTCGTGCCAAGTTCAAAGCTTCAACTTCTGTTGTCCACTCTGTTTTCGAGTCAAACGATGGGGTTACCACCAAACTCCTCATCAAGCTTCAGGTTAAATTCATACTCAAAATCCTTCTCATATTGCTATTTAATAGGAGTGGTGGTGTGTTAGGTTTTGATTGTTTCCCAACTTTTGGAATTTGTGTTATTGTTCTAATAGGAGGTTTGAGGTGTCGGTGTGCCCTTTTTGTGTGCTTTAAATGTTTCTGATTGCATATAAATATTAAGAAAAAAGGTGTTGTTTATAGTATCTGTACCTGAACTTTTTACTTTACAATCATATCTCATTGACAATTAAATACTAGAATGGAGCATTTGTGGAGTCTGTGATTATGAGATATGACTCCAGCTTGGGGAAATTAAATGGAAAGCCCCGCCCTGGAGGACCAAGATCAACTTTGTGTGTATCCTCTCAGGTATGTCATTTATTAACCTATATGTAGTAAAGGCTGAGTTGCTTGTATATTAGCTGCAACTGTTTTTATCCTTTCGGCAGCAACAACAACAACAACCTACCCAGTGTAATCCATTCAATTATCCCTATGGGCATGCCTTAAGTATTTGATGTTTTGATCTGAAAGACATTTTATGTTGACCAGACACTCTTTTCTTAAAGGTTGGATGCAAAATGGGCTGTACATTCTGTGCTACAGGAACCATGGGGTTCAAAAATAACCTGTCTTCTGGAGAGATAGTTGAACAGTTGGTGCATGCCTCTCGTTTATCAACCATCCGTAATATTGTTTTCATGGTATCGTTTTTTCCTTTGTTCGATGTTAAATTTCTCCATGATATTTGTTGTCTTGTCAGTGGTGGATCTGGATTTTGAAGGAAGCTGGTTCTGTTCTTTAGGCCTTCCATTGTTTCGTTTTTTAACCAGTTGACTTTTGAGCTCCAAAAAAGCTCTCAAACTTGTTACAATTTGTCCAGGTTCTTAAACTTGTCTGCGTAATTTCCCAAATTGCTGAAGTACAAGTTTCTTCCTCTATCTCGATAAAAATTGATCAACTTTTTGCTACAGCGAGTTTAAGAGTAACATGCTTGTGTAGATTATTCTATGGACTAAGAAAAGTAGATAAACTAATCGTTGAAATGTGAGTAGTGCAGTTGAAAAGATCTTTGCATTAAATTTGTACCAAGAAAAGTAGTAGTATTAATCAATATGTGGATTGACAGAGGTGAAAAGTTTTTTCCTGAAAGTAGGTTAGGATTTATTGGATGGACAAAAAAGGAATAGGTAAAGTTTCTTGGTAGAATGGTGTAAGCTAGAATATAATACATCAGAGTTGCAAATTCCCTAATGAAGTTTGGGAGAATCTGTTGGAGAGAAAAGAGATGTGATGTATCAAACTTTCAAGCAGGAAACTGAGGATATAGCTAAAGTTATTCTAGTCCTTGTAGAAGGATTTTCTAATTTGAATTCATCTATCAAAGTAATTAAGAATTTTGGATGCATTCTTGTTGTCTACTTTATAATTTCATTTTAAGTATTTTCTTCTATTCTTTTGGTTTGTTTCCATCCACTCATTCTTGAGTCTTCATTTTTGTTGCATTATAATCCAACTGATGCACAGGGAATGGGGGAACCGTTGAACAACTACTCTTCCCTGGTGGATGCCATACGAGTGATGACAGCATCTCCATTTCAGATCTCTCCTAGAAAAATTACAGTCTCGACGGTATGAGTGACCTATTGATGTCTATTTCTTTCATATTACAATGTGCTATATGGTTGCTCACCTTGACTTCTTGATTCACACTTATTTTTATGTACTTGTGGTATTTTATGTAGTAATAAATTTTCTCATGTCAGGAGTCTACTTTCACATAATTAGCTCTTTAGTTGCATGCTTTTACTCTATAGATCACATGAACAGTAAATAACCAGTTAAATGTTTTGTAGGTTGGAATAATTCATGCCATTAACAAGCTCCACAATGACGTCCCAAATTTGAACTTGGCAGTCTCTTTGCATGCACCGGTGCAAGATATCCGTTGTCAGATAATGCCTGCAGCAAGAGCTTTTCCTTTGGAAAAACTCATGAATGCACTGCAAGAATATCAAAAGAAAAGGTGTTGCCATTGCCCTGTTATACTTCAATAGCATTCACTTTCTCTTTTCCATTTTATATTATGCCATTTGACTTGCATGGAGATTAAGATATTAACTTGTGTATTATACAAGTAGTGGTGGTAGCAAATATCATAGTTTAAACTCAGGTAGATGGCATCAGTGTTTTAAGTCGATAATCAAGGTTTAAGTTTATTTAAGGCCCATCAGATAGGGATTTTAACCCTATGTATTTCAAATTTCATAAGCTTAAGTTTTGTCTCTTTATTTATATTCGAGTAAATTTGGACTTCAAACTTTATTCGGATTGCAGTAATGAAAAGTTCATTGGAAATTTAAAATTTTGGCAGCTCATTGTAAAGCCAAATGTCTTCAAATGGGGCCCTAATTATATTGAGTTATTGAAAATTTTGGAAGTTTAATAAAATAAAGTTCATACATTTTTGAACAGTTCTAAGATGGAAAGAGTGGAATAAGTTGAGGCACATAAATTATCTTTAATGTCCATGATGACCAATTTGGTACAAGTTGCTGAAAAGATCTTATTTTCCCGTCTTTGTAGCCAGCAAAAGATCTTTATTGAATATATTATGCTTGATGGAGTAAATGATGAGGAGCAGCACGCCCATCAGCTTGGGAAACTGCTAGAAGCATTTCAAGTGGTGAGTTTTAA
Source organism: Solanum piurae (assembly GCA_029582685.1). Lineage (NCBI taxonomy): Eukaryota > Viridiplantae > Streptophyta > Magnoliopsida > Solanales > Solanaceae > Solanum > Solanum piurae. Next base: position 15,023 of record JAJOOO010006548.1, on the reverse strand, counting down.
GCAGTTCATGCAAATCCCACCCTAAAAATGTGGGCTGTGAGTACATATGTGAGTTAATTTCTTCTTAACACATTTAGGTTGCATCCCTGTATGTATCCAAACTAAAAAACATTTACTTGGAGGGAAAAGATAAAAACGAGGAGGGAGAGAGAGAGAGAGAGAGTCTATGTTGATCAGCCATCAGACAGTGGGGGTCCTAAGACGTTTATCTAAGCAGTTCATTTCATCTTTTACTCAGAGAATTTTGCAAGTGTGTTTTGCATTGACTTCAAAATATGTTCTTTTTTCACAGGTTGTGAATCTCATACCTTTTAATCCAATTGGATCATTAAGTCAATTCATTACCAGTACAAATCAGAAAGTCACCAGGTTTCAGAAAATATTGAGGGATATCTATGATATTCGCACAACTGTTCGCAAGGAAATGGGCCAAGATATAAGTGGTGCCTGTGGTCAATTGGTGGTTAATCTACCAGATAAACGCTCTATCAGCAATGCAGCTCCTCTAACAGACATCGAGGACATTCGTAGGCAGTAGAGTTGTAGGCAGTAGAGTTATAGGTATGTTTTACGTTCTAGGTTCTTAAATTAGATCTAATTTTCAATCAAGGCCCCCCACTTGATCAGGCTTTAGTTCATTTGCAAGTGATACTAGTTTGCAGAAATGTGAACCAAATTCAGCTGTAAATGAAGTCTATTTCTTTTGTTATCTTGATCAGTATTATTTAAAGAAGACCCGATAGGGAAACCCATGTACAATATTGATGCATACAGAATGTAACCGTGACCATTCTGAAGGTTTTAAACTTTTTTCTGCAGAATTCCATGTTAAAAGGAGAGACGATTAGCAGCTCTATCTACGGGATCTATATTGCTTTCAGTCTTGGCAGCAAGTTGCTGTTAGTCCCTGCCAATCTGAGGTTGTGGTTGAACCAAGTTGGATCTCACTTTTTAGAAGGCTTTTGTGGAAAGGTCTTAAGGGAGGAGTGAATGATGCATTACAGGCTCTAGGGAGATGTATGACGAGCCATCTTTCTTTTATTTTTTTTTTTCCTTTTCTCAAATTAGGAAATGTAATTTTTTTAAAATTAGAAATCGCACTTCAGAGGCATGGACGTGTACAAGAATTTGCTCGAAGAGATGTGTCCAGAAAATATTGTGTACAAGCATGAATTAGAACATCATAAGCTAGGCACCTGATGTTGGTCTGCACATATGATTTGAGATGTCTGCAATTTTAAATCATCACAAGTATGAATTCTCAGTTCAAGTTTTGGAGGAATCTTGCTTCATAATGTCAAATACTGATCAGTGAATTCAGTAGTTCACACAGAAATCATGCTGGGGAAAAGATGGACGGATAATGGGAGAGAATAATTTTCTTTTTCATGAGACCTTAAAGAGATGGAACATTTCCCCATGTCATTTAGGCATGAACGGAAAGTTCAGTATAAAGACGATGATGTTGCATACAATTTTGCAGCAGACATTGTTACGAAAGATTAATTCAATAATTCCAGAAGAAATCCAAAAATGAGCATGGGTCAATGCTGTAGTCAAACCTTGGTGCCCATCACTAATACACTATAAATGTTCACAGAGCACACAACTAACAACAGCATTTTTGAGAAGCTTTCTGCAAGTCCACAGCTAAAATCACATCGCAAGGGGTACCCCCAAACACAAATCCAAGCAACAGATACAAATTAGCATTGCCTAAAATCAAAATTGAGAGGATTGTACAGCAATAACTTTGATCATCAGTAATGACCCCCCATACCTTTTTCGACAAACAAAAGAAACAGGAACTACCACTTCACTTTAATGCAAGACCTATGAAGACAATAGTGCTTCAATTTTTGCTATTTGATCTTCTTCATTCTTTGGAGTTGGATTCTTGTTTGCCTCATCATAAAGATCGTGTTTCCACTTTTCAACCACCTTACTTGGATTAGGTCCTTGCCTTGAACTGAATCTGTCTCTCCCCCTGTGATCACTATTGCCATGGTACCTGTCTCTTGATGGAAATTTGCCCCTCCATGTTTCACCCCTGTTTGCATACCTCTCACCAGTAAATGGTCTCTCATATCTACCAGGATGGCGTGACATGTGGTTAGTTCTTTCATTTTTTCTTCCGCCATCTACTTCAGGGTGAGAAGGATTAGGCTTAACAAGCTCCATTGCAGCTTTCTCAACTTTCTCAGTATCCACTGGAATCTTTTCCTCCCTAAATGACCTTTTCTTCACAGGTGGTTTAGGATCTTCCTTTACTTCAAAGTACCTGTCATGGCGCCAAACATCATTTTGCCTACCTGAAACTTTGCTCTTCTCATCATTCATCTGCTTATCATTTGTTGTGGCTCTGTTCGACGTCTCTTTCGCATCTTTCCACCATCCTCGCTCTTCAGGGGGAAACAAAAGATAGTAACTAAATCTTCAACACTAAATACACAGGTCATAATATGCAGGTAGGAAATACAATCTAGAAATGTTTAGCTGACTATGCTCTCAAGCATTTTCTACTTTTCAAAACTTAAGAGCATCCTATGCTTATAGTAGAATAAGTATCTAACATACTTGCACCCAAAAGTGTAGCCTAACGATCAATGAAGTTGATGCGAACCTTGGAGACTGAGGTTTGAGTCTTCTTGCTTAAGGAAATTACATGGTACCTATGCTGGTGGGAGGTAGCAGGTGCCCGGTCATAGTTGAGGTGCACACAAGTTGGCCCATACACCAGCATTAGCAAGGAAAAAAACTAGATAATGTACTAATAACAAGTTGGCCTGGGCACCAAGCAAAGTAAAGGAGGGTTCTCTCATTACAGACAGAAAGATTCCGATCACAGGTCAAGTCAAGTTAGAGGTCATACAATGGTCTGATCCTTGCTTTTGCTCCTCAGGAAAGAAAAATGGAAGGTTACTCATCAAAATGCAAGAATAATATGTGGAAACTCACCAGCTGCTGCATTATGCCTGAAGCTTCGATCAACTTGCCCAGCACTACCACGCTCATCGTGCTGTTATAAGATATGCACAGGCAAGTCTAACATGGTTATATACATGGATCTACTTGGAAGTCAATGGGCTGAACAAGAATCCCACAACATCAGCCACAATATAAGAAAGAAAAGCAGATTAACTTAAATCAATGCACTTGTCCGTGGAAAATCTATTCTCGTCTACTGAAATTCAAAATCTGAAATTTATTTATTCATTTTCTGACAATTAGAACCTAAAATTTATTCAAATATCAAGCAACATTATTCTTTTTAAAAAATAAGTACAACGAAGCCCAGTAATAAGAAAGTACAGGGAGGAAAGGAGTGAAGCAACATTATTCTTTAGATGTTCAAGTGTAGCAAACCAAAATATCTAGCCAGTCAATTCAAATTGAAAATAGCTGCTCAAACTACAAATTTAATAGAAATGAAGTTCAAAAGAAATTTTTTGTTTCATTTGTTCTTTTGCTAAGTTGAATTCCATTCCCATCCCTCTCCACTAATTAATAGTAATGTTATCCTAATTGTGCACATGAATGAATAAAGGAACTATCGTCAAGTATATTCGCATGCTTCAATAAAGTAGAAACAAACTCCTCCAAAGTGCCAGGTCATCAAAATTCTACCACACCAGTAGTCAAAAGCATAATCTAACACAAACTGACACAAGAAGCAAATGAAGTTAGTATACACAACACAGAAACCTGAAAAAATGAGGTAGAACGAGGTACTACTGATGGATTTGTAGAGTGTTTGGATGATCGATGGCGAGATCCTTCATTGGGATCAGAAGACTCTTTGATCCCATCATCTTTGACTGCTACGTTCTCAGATGGTTTCCTTGGAGTTCTTACTGACTTCAAATCTTGCACTGACGGAGCATCAAGAGGCACAGCATCTTGTAGACGGCGATGGTGTGTTAAATCCCGTTCTGAATTGTTTCCACTATCTAAATTGTGTTTGGTAGGTGGCCTCTCAGTTTCTTGTCTACTGTGTCTCCTTGATCTCTTTGGACTAGAAAGAACAAACAGGATACAGAATATTAGCACACGATTTATATACCCAAAATCCACATCATTTACAAATTGAGTAATTCCAAATGAAGCGCAAGGTGTGCAATAAACAGAATTCCAATGTTCTCAAGACACAATTTACTGTTTCCAGTTGTGAAGCAGTTGAAGACACAAATCTTTAACTCTCAAAACCAAAAATGGTTTCTTCTCTTACTCCAGTATTTTTCATATATAACAACACATTCATTTATGTCGAAAAAGCTTAAAATCTTGAAGACCAAATGGTTCTTTTTTCTCACCCCACTATTTTTCCTCCTCTCAGCAGTACTCGTATAACTTTAGTCCTACACAAACCCCAATTTCACGTAACTCATTTTCATTTTAACGCTGATAAAGAAAAGAAATCGAGAAAACTTCATAGACCCAGGAAATCCTAAAACTTCAAGATTACAAAGTCCCGCCAACTGTTTCTTTTTCCTCAGCTCTTCTAATAATGAATTTTATCCGAACCCTACTCCCCTAAATCATTCGAAAGCTATTAAAAAATTCATCTCTATTTGCAAGTAAAGAAAGTTCCCAAATTTTTTTCAAGAAAATGCAAATAATGTAGAGAGAAATCGATTACCTGGGCTCTTGATCGAACCGGGAACGGTGACGTTTCGAGTCGGAATCGCGACCCTCTCGACGAGACGACATTAGGGTAAATCTTGAACAGAGACGATAACTTGGCTAAAGCTGGGACTCATAAATGGTGATGACAGCCTACAATGGAAGCTTATGTAAACCAGATATTCGGGTCGAGGATACAGTATGGGCCCAATATTAGTGAGCCTTAAGACTTGCGCAAAATAGTCTCTTTTAATGTCACCATTTAAGTTTTAACCTTTTAGAAACAATTTGCAAAAATAAATTAATGGCCAATATGAATTACAGTATGAGGTAAGTAAAATTTTAACGATTCGTCTGAATTTTAAATTAATGGACCGAACTTATTTTGGCATCACTCGCCAAAATTTCCAGATAAATCTTGACTAATGGCCAGAGATAAATCATCAGAACTGACCATAAAAATATCGCGTACAAATTTCACTGACATGTTTTTGCTTTAAAATTAGTCCAACAAATAACTCCAATTCCAAATTTAATACGTGATCTCTTCTAATATAAATCCCAACAATTACAATAGTTAGATTTAACATTCCAACATCAACACTCATTTTTGTCTTTTTTCAATAAGATTTTTTAAAGCTAAGCAAACACAATAATGGTGATAAGCAATGAATCTTTAGTTTTCTACATTACATATTTCATTGCTTTTTAATTGTAATTGTGTGCCCATAATTTTAATATATTAAAAGAAGGATAAGGGGGAGAAATTTTCTAGCGTGCATCTAAAATTATTAAAGTTAGTTAACAAGGTCAAAAATTATACCGTCTTTTACAAGAGGTTACTGAAAATAAATTTCACTATTTTAAGATATGCTAGGCTTAATTTTTTTAATACTATCAGGTAAAGATAATTATAATTAATTGTCTTATACTAAATGAGATTAGTAAGATACAAAATCAGACAAGCAACTTGATACAACATACTTAGAACATATTGAAGTGAAATAATTATTTATATTGTTAGTAGAATACTTATTATTTAAATAAATTCTGAAATAAAATGATGGTAGATGAACTTAAGTACTTGTTTACCAAGATGTTCTTTGAAAACCAAACTCGAAATCAATTATTTCAAAAACTATTTCCAAAATCAAATTCAAACACCACTTTGGTTCATTAACTAAGGTGAGTGGGAAGAAAACAAATAATCATCCTATATATGATATTAAACATATAAAAGTTTATCTTGTAGCATAACATGTCAATCTAAAGTATATTAGTGTACGTAGCCAACCAACTGAGTTACTATAGATAAAGTTGAGCTCGTTGAACGATTGAAGTAAAATCAACTCTTTGGTTTAAATCTGGTGCACCATTTTACAAGAAGATCTTCAATTTCTGCATCCATTCGAGTTCCAACGCCTCCCCAGACTAACATGTGACCAACATCTCCAAGTGATTCACCACTAACTTGGTGAACTGTCTTGAAGCCAATCCTTGTGTAGAATTTCACAAGCTGTTACAATCAAAGAGAAACGTCCAATTTGTAATCAGAATCCACTCTTCTACTTGAATTAGAAAATAAAAATCAGTGGGTGTGAATGCTTCAAATAATGCTGTAGAAAAGCCTATTGTCTGGTGATAAGAGCGCAATACATGACGTGTGAGTGTGAGTTTAGAGGCATGTTACATATTTGAACTGTCTCAGACAAAAGGCTTTGGTAGCTAAGTGAAAAAGGGGAATTAACTCCCATCTTCCTCTTGTTGAAGGTTGACGTAATGGATAAGGTTAAGGAGGTTACCAGAGCCAGAGTTCCAATTAACAATAAGAGAAAGAAAATTGGTAATTTTGCAATCCAAAAACAGGGTAAACAATTGCATGATAGTTAACCCAGAAGGAGAAATTGATGAGTAACCTTGGTGTGGTAAAGCTCAGTATCATAAATGGCGAGTAATTCAGCTTTTTTACATCCAGAGTCATAACCATGCCTAATTGCGACTGCTCCAATAAACAATCCAATCCCAAATATTGATTTTTCCATCCCCAAAGTCTCTCTCTGAAGTCTGATTGAGTCTAAATGTAGAATTTTACCTTGAAACCAAACCCTTATCAAACCCTCAGCTTTTCCAAGGTCTCTTTGGGTTTTTAAGCTCTTTGCTGTGATTCTGAAAAAGGGTCCTAATGTTTTCAGCTGAAGATCAAGATTTTGGGATCTCGATGCTTCCATGATTTCTGACATGGTCGGAAAGTTATCCTCAGAATTTACACTGTTTGTTCTTGTTTTTTGGTGACTCTGAGATGAACTACCGGTGAGTGAAATTTGAGGGATGAGGGATTTAGGATAAGAAATTTTGTGTTTTGTAGATGTTGGTTTTCTTGGATGAGGGAATTGAGTTGTGGAGTTTTTGATAGAAATTGGGCATTTTGTGCAAGGATATGAACTCATTGTTTTGAAAATTAGAGGATATGAAATTGTGGAATGCCTCACAAAGTAGACATTTTTACTCTCTTTATTTCAACTTTGAACACTGCTATCTTTGCAGTTTATCGATCACATAATTGTTCATTCATATATCGAGCATGTGGACTCATGTCTTCCAAATAATCATAATACGATAACCTATAAATGAACTTTTACCAATCATATATGCATCATAAAAAAAATTATATCCCAATTAATCATTCATATGAATGTTCATTTAATAAAAAACAATGAACACCTTCCGAAGCTGAACATCTTGTTCTAATACATACAATGATACAATATTTCAATAGATTATATTATTTTTCGATCATTTCATAATTATGAGCACTAGAAATCTAAAGAATAAATATACAATTATACAACAAGGTAGAGTTATTATACAAAAAGGTAGTTAGAAAGGATAAAGGAGTCATTTGGGCATAATAATTATTTTCTTTTTTCACTTAACAAATTAAACAATATGATACCATAAAAATTAACAATCAAAACATTGTATTTAAAGTAACCATACAATAGATAACCACCATCCAAACAAGGTGGAAGTTAGCCATAACACTTGTTGCAGCGTTTTACTATATACAATTACACAGTTATATACAAAGAATACATGGATAAAGAAATAGACCACACCCCCCTCCCCACACTGGATATGTTGTGTTGTACATGGAAAAAGAAAAAATTATTATTATCTTCTGAATAAATAGATCTTCACTATGTTGTGCCTTTCAAAAATTCTGGTTTGTTTTAACAAAGAATGCGTCAATTGGTACATATTTGCTAGCAGTTGGAGATGGTTTCTGTTTCTTTTTCTGCCGACTGCTGCTTCCAGTATGGCCTCTCTGGGCAGGCCTAACAAAAAATCATAAAAAATAAGATGACACCACCAATACTGAGAAGCGAAAGGGGAAAAACGAACTACTTGATACAATGGCATTTAACTAGATGAGGAAATATATTCATGTATCATCAACACCATGAAGTAGAAGGTACCTTTGTTGTGGCATAAAACTTCTGTGGTGGTTACCTGATTCTTCACCTTGCAACTTTTCAGCAAGATGAAAATCAGAATGTTCTTGCCTTTCTTCAATGAAACTTGGAGGCAGTTCAACACCACAAATAGGGCATTTGTAGTCATCCACCCAAAGAAATAATTGCTTCTGATTTGATACAGACCCTGCTTCATCATTCGCGCAGTTAACACCAGCTTCCCATCTATCACAGCTGCTTGCCTCCAGTTGTCCCACAGAAGAATCGATCTTATCAGACTTTACTGTATGATCAGTATCGGTTGGTTCATGAACCTGAATACAATGACATGTTGACAATTAGAAAGCTCAGTTTTTGAATCATTAAACTTTCTTTGGTCACATAGTTGCACTTTAGCTTTTTAGTGAGAAAAACATATACCTTAGGTTGAGGTTCACTACTTTGAGGTACAACAGTTTCATTCAATTCTTCATTAATGTTCCCTATTACATGGCAACTGTAAGTAGAATCTGATGCCTGGTTCTCCATTGAAGAGTCATGCAGATCACAAGATGTCTCAGCGCAGTAGGTAGGACAACAATTCTCATCAACTGAGAAAGTATTATCACAAACATCAGAGACCAAGGGCCTGTAATCACTTGTCTTTCCTCCAGAAGCATCTCCAGAAAGAATGAAATTAGAAAGAGTTTTTTGTGTAGGATCAAGTGGAATCCCATTCTTGTCTTCACTGACATGAGACATTCGAAGTCCTGATAGAAAAGTTCAACTGCTTAGTCAAAATGCCTCATGCTGGAAATTTGCAGTCAAATAACACAACATCAAAATAGGTAATGGCAACAGCTGAACATGTCATTTCCAGCTCAGGGAAGACAATAATATTAATGGTGTTGAATTATGTTTTGGGCCTTTTGATTCCCCCAAAGCACATTCATAAATCCATAATTAACCAATGAATGAAATTAAAAGTCACAGAACATGGTGGCAAGTGAGTGGGACAGCATCAAAAACTGATAGAAGCAAAATGATAAAAATTTAAAACTCCTCCACTGTTGTAAAAGAGGGCAAAATCAGTCCCCTCATATAAATCAAAATAAGACCTATAAAACAGTAAATCCAAATAGCCTAAGGAACTAATAAAATCTATGAATTGTTCTCTATATTTGCTTCTTCTTTTACGATGCCTGATAATGTTAACCTTCTTCAGAGAAATTATAGGATTTCAAATGTTTTATTCATTAGTAGCCGTAACCTCTCCTTCAATCCGATAGCAGCCTCAGAAAGATTAGGAGTAAATAATTTTTGCAAACTTCAAGCTACACAATGGTACCAAAATTTCAATTGATATCATGAATTTTTCAAACCAAATAAAAATATTAACACTTCAAATTCCAGGTCCCCCTTTCACTCGCCATTTGCAGTAATTAAGCAGAAGGAAAGAAGATGACTCCCCTAAGATGTAAAAGCAGACCAATATTTGATCAACAACTTATAATCTTTTTTTAAAAAATAAAATAAAAAATGTAAGTGTATTGTGGTATACAAATCATTACAGATACTACGCCAAATTTTTGGATGATTTCAGCCACATGTGAATTTAAATATTTTGAGGCACATTTTTTATGCTTTTCGCCACGAACACAATCATCATAATATTCCCACACAAAAAAAAAACAATAACAGCTTATTTATAGCACTGAGCAATATAGAGAAGGGAAACCACACAAGACAAACATATTTTCTAAAAGGAACTGAACAATGTTAAAGTACCCACCCATGAGCCTCAAAGAAACAGGGAATTCGGCCATAAGCAGCTTTGAAGCATGTTTCAAGATTTCCTCGCTTGAACTTATGTAACTTGGCAAAGTCACCGCTCGAGATCGAACCTGGAGACCTTGACTATATCAGCTAATTTTATATAGAAATAACCTAAATCTATGTAGTAAAAGTCAGTAAAGCAAAATGTTGGAAGTACCTCAAAGGATGTGGTTTTCAGTTTTAGTGTCAATGTTCGCCCAAAAAGGCCTTCCTTTTTCATATCAGCAGAAAGCATCTCTGATAGATCAACTGCAAGCCAAAGTTGACAAAATTAACTTGGCTTCAGAGTAAATTATTTCTGGGAGCTTCCAGCAGAAGGAAAATTTCTCCATACTCAAAATCTAAGGGGGGGAAGGGAGGACATATGCATTGGTCATGCAATCAGAAACCCTGGCAGTAACTAAAACCATACCTAATTTTTGAAAAAGCAAAGCTTCATCTTCAGTGGCTGAAAATGTTCTTTCATTACTTATACTCTTTCTCATCCTATATTGAGGAGTATCGGTTCCACCAAGCCCTAGACCTACGGAAAGGAAAAAGTCTGCAACAAAAAGGCAACTGATATGTTGTCAATATACAGAAGAATCCATCAATGGGAAAATTCAGGACACAAGCAGTGACCACATCAGTTGATCAAATTTGAAGAGAACCTCTCAAACACAACAGAGCATCATATTATACAGCTCAAATCGAGCTTGAACTTTCTAGGGTGTGTTCTTGTCAGATTAAGGGGAAATAAAAGAGATCGATTATATCATTAACAAACCTGCTGAAGAACGAGAAAACAGGCCACAAAGGAAACTACTCTTTTGCAGCATCTCCTCACAGGTTGCTATTCCAAAGACATCCTTTAAGATACGTTCAGTGACCTTACCAATGCCCCCAATCTGTACATAGTTTTCTGAATGTCAGATTATAGACCTACATCCTAAAATGTAAAAGCAAAAGTGAACTGCCCAATTTGAATGAAGATACTTCACAAACCAGAGAGCCTAAACATAACAGCTACTCTCCGTACCTTCCTTATTGGAAGTGAAGAAATAAATGTCACAACAGCACTTCGATCATTTGGCAAAACAAACTGGCCATTAGGTTTGTTGATGTCTGAACAAACCTGTGAGACGGAATAAAGAAGCTATTATTCGAAAATCCACATCTTCATTTTGATACAAAAAAGTGTGAATAGCTGAATGTGCCTATTTAGTTGGGTTTCCAATCCATCTTCTATCATGGTTTTCAAAAATTATGAAGCAATCTTTCCCTAGTTTGGTGAGGCATACCTAGAAATGAGTTTGGATAATCCTCCTAGCTTCAATGCAGAAACTAATGCATCCTGTAGACGCCTCATAAAAATTCTATGTAGAAAGCGCATATTCATTTCATAAGAGGACAAAGAACTAAAATAAATTATTTTCATTTTCAATACCTTAGCAAGTAAGCGGTTTGGTGCAACTCCAGCACTACACGTTAGACCTGTCTCAAGGTGTACACTTTCTCTAAGATCTTCAGCTACCTTAAAGGAGTGGAACAACCAAAAAAATGGAGGATCACAAGACACAAACAAAGTCAAAGGAAAGAAAAAAACAAGGATAGATAAGATTGGGAGGAAATTCTGATGGAATAGAATCTAATGGAGACTTACTTCTCCACTCGTAATGCCCCTCTCTTTGCAAACACTAGTAATATCTAGGTATGCCTCATCCAAGCTGGCAGCCAAAAAGTTCGGATCATATTTCTGAAAAACTATGAGAAGATAGATTAACAATCCAAATAATTAGGCACATATCAATCAAAAACTACCAAGTCCATAGAAGTACAGTATGCAACCTTTTCTTGTTAAGTTGCTGTATTGATTATATTTCTGAAAGTCTACAGGGACAAATAACAACTCCGGACATAGTTTACGTGCAATGAATCCAGGCATCGCAGCTCGAACACCAAATTTCCGGGCCTATAAAGCATAAGTACATGTTATTCAGAACAAGGGAAAAGGAAAATACAAAGAAACAACAAACTTTACAGAAATAGGAATCTGAAAGCTAAATTATAAATGAGCTAAACAAGAATATCCACCAGCAACATTTGTGCAGAAAGCATCTCTCATTAATCGGAAAGTCATACCTCATAGTTCGCTGTGGAAAGCATGGACATGCTGCCAACAGCCATTGGCCTGCCTTTCAATGAAGGATTACACAAGGTTTCAACAGCTGCATAAAAAGCATCCATATCCACATGTAGCCAGATCCTTGACAAATCACGTGTGGTTTCTAGCTCTAAAATCCTTTTGTCAGCAATCTGGAAAAGAAAAGGAAAGAAGCTAACTTAATATATAAAAGTTGATGAAAAGTTTGGTTATGCAGTTAAAGCCACCCTGCATCCCAACAGAGAACCACATGCAGATATAGCTTACGGCTACGGGTTTATATTAGATTTGAACCCATAATTTTAACAATACAAAGAATTCAATAGTAAAAATCTTAAAAGTTGAACCCATAACAATTTAAATCCTGGATCCACCTCTATTCCCACCCCAGTCCATCTCAGATCCCAACTGACCAGAAAACTAATTGAATTTGTTCTTCTGACAGTTGGAACTCATAATTGCACACTTAGTATATCCTCATATAGCAGCAGCCAACTGATCCTAGACTTCAAAAAAAATCCTTACACGCATCACAAATGAGCACAACATTTTATTATCATAAATACTCAATCAAAAACACTCAGTCATCCACAAACACATCAAATCATGTATGCAGAGAACACATAGAGAGAAATAGGTAATTAGGTTCCTGACATGACACATTTGAAGCATAACCCTTTTCCGAATTGTCATTAGGAAAAAGTACCTTCTGATGATGAGATATATCTTGTGCAGTGAGTTTGGAGTACTGAATACGCATGTTCTCGATTTTCTGCTTAGTATAAGCTTCCTTCTTTTCCTCATTCTCAAAATATTTGGATCCTTTACTCATTTCATACACTATCCTCTGTACTTTTTCCTTGTCCACCCCCTCCATTCCTAAAATTTCGATCATCAATCACTAAAACCTCATATAGAACAACAATTTAAACTTTGAGAAAAATTGATCGAAAACCAAATTAAATAAGTTAGGTCAATTAATCAACTCATTATACATTCAATCTATTGGGAACAATTTCATAATAAACTGATGATTTACACTTAAAACAGATGATTGAAGCAATTAATTGTAATAAAAACAATTGGAAATACCTAAATTTTCAAAAAAAAAAAAACACTAAAAAGTAAAAATTACCTGCTTTGGCATTGGTAAAGACTGTGTGATAAGATTCCCATGGGCGAGAAGAAGAAGGATCTTCGCTCCCTACTGAAGTTTCGCTCTTCGCCATTGATTGAGTTGCTTCCACAAGAAGATGAAGTTTTCACCTAAAAGGGGAAAGACCGCGGCTTCTGATTTTGTCCCAATTTGATAAATATTTTACGCGCCACCTCTTTAGTTTTTGAAATCATACTTTGCACACTTAAGTTTTTGAGTTTCACGGAATTCTCCCCCGTACTTATTTCCCGGTAACAAAGGTCCAAAACTATGCTTAATGATTCATTTCTGACCATTGCTTTAAACAAACAATTTTATCCCTCAAAATAATTTATAAAGACAATATGTATTCCACTTTGAAGGCGATGAATAAACATTTTCCAAATACAACTAAATAATTTAGTGAATTATGACGTATTAAAATCAGAATAAAAATAGACTGCACACACTCATGAAAAATTGAATAATTTAATAAATAAGTGATCAATAAATCCTCAATGTTTGATAGTAAAGATGTATGAGACAAAGTTGAGTTGAAAAACAAGTCATACTCCAGGCCATCCATTTAATTTGTGTTATGAGTTGAAACTACACATTATATACCTTGCAAAAAGTAACCGCTACTCGTTATTGTGGTCGATGAAACAAGTGTGCTTGTTGTTTTATTTAAAAATAATTAGACTGATTTTAAGAGTCGCCACTTAATTTTTAAAGAAAAATTAAGAAAACTAATTTTTTCAAAAGATTAAAAACAAAAAATCTAATGAAAACTTAAAAGGGGAATGAGGTTCTTATTAGCACTTCGGAAAAGGTTTGAAAGCACCCGAAATGCCCGCTAACACACGATTATCCGATAATTAACTATTTGGCTAAACGATTTTAAAATAAGAGCATACGTGACTAAGTTATGAAAATAAACAGTTTGAAACTTGAAATATTTTTTTAAGGGAAAGGGAAGTGTTAAGAGCATTTACTTAAGTGGAATATAATAAATATTCCAAAGGTCAATTAAAAAATGAGTTTGTTTTAATTTCAACTCAAAACGGCTTTCTTTTGGGGAGTCAAAATTTTAGAACCTTAAGATTAATTTTGACAAATAAAACATATAATAGCAATTGAATAGATAAGGAAAGGAAGTTTGGGCCCAAATCTGGATATATTCTTCTGGGCCGGTACTTGGGCCTATTTTCATTTTGGGTCTTTAGCCCAATTCTTGCCAATTTTTTATACCTGTCCTAGACTAAATTTTAAAATTTTCTTCTTTGGGCCTCAGGCCCATCTTCCACCTGTCCTAAATTTTAACAAGATAGTAATAAGTGAAATGGCATGGGCTTAGGCCCAAAATAACAAAATACAATCTCTTTATATATAAATAATGAGAACGAGAATTTGAGCCTTTACGGCTCTCTCGAAATGCAAAAGGAATGATAGGAGTTCATAGTGAACCCAGGACCTCGCATGCAAACACAAATAAAAATCATAAGTAACGATTCTCTGGTTAAAAAAATGGAAAAAATAATGACATGAAATGCCTATGATACTGACCAGAGGGAACAACAAATGGACCTACTAAGCATTGTTTAGACCAAGCATATGAATGGACTATGATATCAATCAGACCAGTGTTTCAACAAAATATTACAAAGGTGAGAACTGCCCTATTATTATAATGGAACCAATAAAATGATCAAGTGAAGCCCATATGTAATTAAACACGTCATTTAGGCTATATCAGATTGACATCCATAAACAGATAATTTCCAGAATAGCCAACTTTAATAGGGAAGAAAGGACATCTTAAAGCAAAAAATAG
>JAJOOO010006547.1:0-23150 GCA_029582685.1 Solanum piurae | reverse complement strand
ATGGTCCTACTGGCTTCTTGTTTGACTTGGCATGCCACGTCATTTGCCACGTGGCACCAAAAATGGGCCTCTAGGATGAGATGAATTTGGGCTTAGCAAATTGGGCTCATCTATTGTAGCCCAAATCAATTAATTTTGATTTTAATTAAATTCATATTTATTGGACTTGAATAATTAGCCCAATTATATTAATCCATAATTTATTTGGACTCAAATATTCATGAATTTAATATAATCCGAATCATTTTATAAATTTATATTTAATAAATTTTAAATGATTACAAACTTATCTCAGGATAAAATAGGTAAATGACAAAGATATCACTTTAAACCCTTTTTATGCATTACTTTTCATGAAGGGCATTTTTATAAATAAATAACTTGTTCTTAAAATTTATGTAATGCGTATTATTTTGAATACAACAAATCAAAACACTCAATAAGAAAGAGTCTGGCACCAAAACAAAACTTTTTGAACCCTAAACACCAAATGGGGTCCTCTCTAAAAACACAAACCAAAACGGATAGTTCACCAATTTATAGGCGAACTACAACTATCATATTTTAACGTCGTAGTCCCATTAACTCCAAATTCATCCAAACTAATATTACACAAACCTTAAAGATAGTTCGCCCACAATTCTTTTTATTAACTCCTCACCTGAATATATATCTCTTTCTCAATAAAAATATAGATACATCATTTTTTTAATAAGCGTATATCTACTCTAAATTATAAAAGGGAAAAGGGTCAAATATGCCCCTAAACTATTCGAAAAGGTCTAGATATACCCTCCGTTTAAAGTTTGGTTCACTCATGCCCTCGCCGTCCAACTTTTTGCCCATATATGCCCTTGTAGACGTTAGTTGATCTGCTGGACATATCCAGCTCATTTTTCATTTCTTTAAATGCCACATGGAATTGCCATGTCATTTTGACATTACCACATGGCATTTATATGAAAATGGAAAAGGATCAATTATGCCCCTAAAAAAATTGGACCCATAAATCAACCCGCCTTTTAAATAAACTATCCGACCCGTTTTCAACAATTTTGTTTAATTTTTATTTTTTTGGGTAAATTTCGAAATGAGTAATTGATTAATAAAAAATATGAAAAAAATATAAAATTAACGCCAAAAATTTACAAATAAATATAGTAACCTTAAATTCAACAATTTCAATAATAATAATAAAAAATCTCGATAAATCCCGAAAATGAGAAATTGATTAATAAAAAATATGAAAAGTATGAAAAAAAATATATAAAATTAACGCCAAAAAATCACAAATAAATATAGTAACCTTAAATTCAACAATTTCAATAAAAAATTTTGAATTTTTATTTTTTTTCGGCAATCCCGAAAATGAGTAATTTATTAATAAAAATAGGAAACATATGAAAAAAAATATAAAA
Organism: Solanum piurae; assembly: GCA_029582685.1. Classification (NCBI taxonomy): domain Eukaryota; kingdom Viridiplantae; phylum Streptophyta; class Magnoliopsida; order Solanales; family Solanaceae; genus Solanum; species Solanum piurae. The sequence continues at coordinate 21,732 of JAJOOO010006547.1, read as the reverse complement.
TTTAAGCCAAAAAATTCACAAATAAATATAGTAACCTTAAATTCAACAATTTCAATAAAAAAAATTATTTTTTTTGGTAAATCCCGAAAATGAGTAATTTGTTTAATAAAAAATAGGAAAAATATAAAATTAACGCCAAAAATTCAAAAATAAATATAGTAACCTTAAATTCAACAATTTCAGCATTTTTTTTTAATTTTATAGTTTTTTCATATTTTTCCTATTTTTTATTAATCAATTACTCATTTTCGAGATTTACGGGAAAAAATAAATATTAATTTTTTTTTTTGAAATTGTTGAATTTAAGGTTACTCTATTTATTTGTGAATTTTTTGCGTAAATTTTATATATTTTTTTTCATATTTTTCCTATTTTTTATTAATAAATTACTCATTTTTGGGATTTGTCGAAAAAAAAATAAAAAAATAAAAGTTTAAATTGTTGAATTTGAGGTTACTATATTTATTTGTGATTTTTTGGCATTAATTTTATAAATTTGTTTTCATATTTTTCATATTTTTATTAATCAATTACTCATTTTCGGGATTTACCGGGAAAAAATTATTGAAATTGTTGAATTTAAGGTTACAATATTTATTTGTAAATTTTTGGCGTTAATTTTATATTTTTTCATATTTTTTCTATTTTTTATTAATCAATTACTCATTTTCGGGATTTACCGAAAAAAATAAAAATTTAAACAAAATTGCTGAAAACGGGTCGGGTAGTTTATTTAAAAGGGGGGTTGATTTATGGGTTGGATTAGGTGTTTATGGGTTCGAAATTTTTAGGGTTATAATTGACCCATTTCCATTTTCTTATAAATGTCATGTGGTAAGGTCAAAATGACATGACAATTCCATGTGACATTTAAAGAAATGAAAAATGAGCTGGATATGTCCAGCAAAGCAACTAACGTCTACAAGGTCATATATGGGCGAAAAATTGGACGGCAAGGACATGAGTGAGCCAAACTTTAAACGGAGAATATATCTAGACCTTTTCGAATAGTTTAGGAGCATATTTGATCCTTTTCCCATTATAAAATTAAAAGATATATTTACCCTTACAAAAGTAGCTAGTGAATGAGTCTAGTTTAGGTTCCAGTGCATCGTATAATTGTCAAACTAGCAGCCATTCTTCGGAGTCATTGGAAAATGAATGCAAGGAATAAAAGGTGATGCTTATTCGTGAAAGGAGTTTTCGTTGGTGACCAACAAAAGCACTTTGAATACTTATAGGAATTCAAGGACGGAGAGTGTTCATCTGAACTTTTTTAATAAAATTAATTTTACTTTTTATGGATATATTTTACCTAAACACAAGTCTAGATGTTGACTTATGATATAGAAATTCAAATTCATCTGAGATTTCAAGTTTTAATCTCAAACACTATATTTTTATTTTTCGAATCTTTAATAAAAATCTTAGATCCATCTGTCAATATATTGTTCTAAAATTAATTCATCCACATATCCACTTATAACTCAACCCAACCTTTTAATTAAGGGAGAAAATATAACGTCCATCGTGCCGCACTTGTTGATAGTGAATAGTGATTCTACTAGTCTAACCATTAATTAAGATTAAGTGTTTGTCATAATCGATGTTGTTTAATTTAATGAACTTGCTAATTGAACTAACTCTTTTATACTTGGTCAACCACTATGTTTCACAATTCAAAAAGCAAGGTGTGCCATAAATTTTGAGAGCTTGTAAGTTGGTTTGACATCACGTCTTTTGTGACCCCAATGTTTTGTTTCATCAATTTTCATATTCTTTCAGTCTTTGACGGCGCAACAACAATCACACCATGTTTTGATTTTTTCCTTGTTTTTTTTAAAGAAAATTGTTTTTATATATAATTTAAAATTCTAAATTACGTAAATGAGAATTCATGGACATAGCGAGTAGTTGGATCTTAGCAAGTCAAATGAAATGGACATATGCGTAGCTGGCTTTGGCATGCGACGTGATATCATCAAAGTTTCTTCTTACAGTCGGCGCGGCTAAACGTAAAAAAACATTAATTTATTTTTAAAAAAGATGAAAAATGGAGTGGGGGAAATCGAAAAGAGATTATAAAGACGGAGAATCGAATTTTATCAAACAAATTAAAGGTTTAAGTAGCCACTAGATAAGATTTCCTATGGCGATTTATGTTTAATAATCATTTTTAAGATGCACGTAAATAAATTACAAAGATATTTTTTAAGAAAATCATACTTCCTCTGTCCTTAATTACTGGTTCATTTTTCCTTTTTTATTTGTCCCTAATTACTTGTCCATTTTGACAAATAAAAAAATGACAATTTTTTTTTTACCTATTATATCCTCAATTAATTACTTTGAAAAAAGTAGAATTTCTTAAAAATCTTAAGTTTTTAATTCATCCACTTCATAATTAATAGGGGTAAAATGATAAACTCACTATGTCAATCATTGTTTTTTTTAATAGATATGTCAATTTAAAAGTGGACAAGTGATTAGGAATAGAGGGAGTACGATTATAAGTGTTGGTCGAGTTGATAAATCTAAGTGTGTGGGTGCTAGAAGTCCCGTAACAACATTGGATGGTGCAATTGATTTTTATTTTTTTTGTGTTTTGGGCTATTATCACTGAACTATAATTGAGTTGAGATTTTTATATTATATTATTCACGTTTCAGTTGGCAAATTTAAATGTGTAGTAGTCTAGTAGAGTGTTAGAGTCCTCACATCAGCGTAGGTTAATGCACTTGGATTATTTTCACATCATAAACTAGTTTTGGATAGATTCGATTTTAATTTCTTTATCACAACTAATGTCATAAATTTGTATGGTTGTACACAAATAAATAATGTATTTGTTCACATTTTTATTTGTTTATTTTGAACTTGTATATCCTTTAAGAAATAATAATTGATTTGAACATTTTAACCATAGTATCATTTAGTATTAGATCTTGACAAATAAATAATTAATAATGCTAATTATAAGAATAAACATGTAAAAAGATAATTATTTTTTCTTGATATGTTAGTAGATATTTCCTTTTCTTTACTCCTAAGTCCTAACTTTGCATCTCCTCCTTCATCCCCCACTCCCAACCCAAAAAAGGGCCATAAATTATGTTAAAAGAAAATTCTTGAAGGATGGGAGCATCAATTTGGCTTTTACTTTCATTTTCTTTTATATTAAGCAATGTTTACTCCTATATAATCTAGAAAACAGAAAAGTAAATATATATACCAATAAAATAAATAAAGTTGACCAAGAAGATAAAAACAAATTTAAAGAAGTTGACCAGCTTCAACGAAGCTTTATCAATTACCGCTGGCTTTACAACAAATCAACTACTCCGTAACAATTTATTGACTAGTTGTCTTTAATATACAAAGCCAGCCTCATGTTTCTTTATAGTCAAATAAATTTAAGTCCTATAAATTATTTATAGGATAATTAACTCATCAACTTAAAGTCTAAATGAAAGTACCATTTTAATTTTTCTCTCTCTCTATATATATATATTCAAAATTTTACTAAATATATAGTATAATATTTAGCTCGAAACTTAATCAATTGGTTTGGTTACATGTTACGTGTTTGAGTCGCGAGTTCAAGTTAATTAGTGGCCTAAAGTCAAAAATAAATTGGAGGCTTAAATTTTAAATTATTTTTTATTTTTTATTTTTGAGATGCAAAGTTATTTTTTTCTTTTTATTGAAAAAACTTTATTTTTGATACATATATATATCATTTTTTAAAAAAAATTGTGGTCTTAGACATGTCAGGTGGAACCGTGGAAGAAAAGAAACATTATTTAATGTTTCGAAACAAACTAAAAAAAGACAAATAAAATGAAAGACACAATACAATTTATTTATTTTTTGTTAGAAGAGACTTATAATAATTTTACTACTACTAAAAAATGGGGTCCCTCAAATTTGAAGACCTAAGACGGTTGCCATTTTTAAAGGAATTGAGTCGTCCCTGAATTTAATGATTCGCGATCGAACTTTGTTATATAGTTATTTGTTGTAATAACATTTAAGTACTATAATAATTTGATTTTTTACTAAATCGACTTTTAATGTTATGTTTTACTCCTATATAATATCATTCATTCTGTAATAGCAATGGCATCCATTATAGCGGTAAATTCTCATACTAATATTTTGTAAGAAATTTATTACGTATAAAAATAAAGCAGTAAAAGAGCTTCAATTTACACTCTGTTTGGATCATTGTTACCAATTGTTTCATAATGTATTGTATTCTATTGTATTGTATTGTATGGTAGATACAATGTTTGGTTAGACTGTATTATTTGTTGTTGTTTAATAACATTTTTATTGTTTGATTTGATTGTATTGTATTGTATTGTAATTTATAAATTTACTAAAATATCCTTAATTATTTTAGGGTAGGAGATTTGACTAGAATTAAATAATATAAGGTAAAGGGTAAAATAGTATTATGAAATATTATGTAAAAATATAATTGGAAAAAGAAATTAAGTAACAATGGGAACACACCAAATTGATTGTTCCATAAAATGGAGGTTTTCATTGTTATGTAACAACAGAATTTTACAATACAATACAATACAATACATTTTAAATAACAATCAAAACAAACATTGTAGATATAATAACGATACAATACAATATAATGGATAACAATGATCCAAACAGAGTGTTAACGAGCGATCATCGAATTAGCATGTAGTACATAGTACAAACAGGAAAAAAACAACAACAAAAAGTAATTTTAAATAAACTTTAGCACGTACCATCAAAACTTCGTTACAACAGCTATTTGTTGTGATAATATTTAAGTACTATAATAATTTGATTTTCTCTTAAACAGACCGTAATGACATTACTTCTCTATAATAGTAGAGACATTATATTTGTTATAACGGTACACTCTTTGTGATATCTTTTAAAAGAATGAAATAAAATATCAAATAATTTATGGAAAACGTCATTAAAGTCATGCATATTGTAATTTCAAATATAAATATCTAAAAGAAATATATATACATTTAATGATGTCGATTAGTTATAGTCATAACATTACAAGAATATGTTACTCGTGTTTACTTTTCTTTTATATTCATACTCTTTCTGGCTTTTTAATTAAATTAATTGACAAATACGTTCATTCGTTTTGATATACAAAATTATTAAACTATTCTTTTACAAATTTTTAATTATAACATCTGAATAAGATCCAATACATTGAATGGTATCTCCCCAATGCAACAATAATAAAATTTTCAGACTAAAATTATCAATTTAACGGAGTTAGATGTCACATATTCCCTATAAAAAGTTAAGGCAAGAGTTGCATGTTCACTTGCTCCTCCTTTCCACTCACGATCACGAGTAGTTAAATTTTATTTAATCTACATTTTTGTCCGCTCCATTAAAAATTAAATAACAACTTTTACCAAAATAAATTTAGTGAAAATTTTAAAAATTCTAGGCTCATAAAAGAGTTCAAATGTTATTCACGCAATGTAATAATTTCAGATTATTTAAAATTTTAAAATATTTATATTATATTATATTGTATTATATTATATTCCAGTAGTTGTTTACCTTAAGTTTCGGTACAATTTTTTTTAACAGTTTGATATTATTTGACAAATTGTAATATGTAATTCACCATCTTTGAACCAGTTCCAACATATTATAGATTTATCTTTTTTGAGTTACCATCACATACATAGAGTAAGCCTTTATTTGCAATCATGCTTAAGTAATGTAATTTAATTATATTTTAAGCAACTTGATTCTGTAAACAATTTTAGCACTAGTACTAGTGGATTAAGAAAAATAATACTTCATCCTACTAAATTTATGTGTTTTTTTTTAATAATTGAAAGTCAATTTAATTAATTTTTAATGCTTGATTAAATTAGATCAATTTAATATTAGAACTAAAAATATTTAAAAATTATATAAAAATACTATAGATTGTAATTTTCTCATAACAACATACTCTAAATAATCTTACAAAATGGGATCTTCGGAGGATACAATGTATGCATATCTTATTTCTACCTTAGAGAGAGGTAGAAAGACTGGTTCTGATAGACCTTCAGCTCAAAAAAAAATAAAAATCCAAAGTAGTCCAGAAAAAAAAGTAATAGGAGTATTAAAAATAACATATAGAAACATGAATGATATAATAGTCGAAGTACAAGACAACAAATAATAACAGAAATCGAAAGACCAAAATCTATAGGAGCAAGACCATAATAAATCAACACAATGCTACCTACTAACCCTATATTATAAGTCATGTCTTCTGCAACTTCCTATTTAAGACCATGTCCTCGGTAAGTTGGATATGTATCATGTCATGTCTAATCACTTTTCCGCAATACTTCTCCAGTTTGCCTCTACCTCTCCTAAAATCATTCATAGTCATTCGCTCACACCTCCACATTAGGGCATCCAGACATCTCCTCTCACGTGCTCGAACCATCTCCATCTCCATCTCACTTCTACCATTTTTTCCTCTATCGAAGTCACTTCCACCTTGTCTCGGATATCTTCATTTTCAATTTTATCTTTTCTAGAATGTTTACACATCCATCACAACATTCTCAATTCTGCAACTCTCAACCTCTGAAAGTGACCCTTCTTAACCGACCAACTCTCTGGCTCTTACATTTTAAAATGTTAGTTAAAGTTCACATATTCTGAATTTCAAAAAACAAAAAAATGTACCGGAGGAAGTATATAAAAATTTGGAGTTAAAACATGAGATTATTAAAACATGAGATTATTTCACTACACATTTGGTTATACCTATAAGTTAGTTCCAGAATACATTTTGTACTAAAATAATGGAATTAATTATACGGAATGCCCTTATTTATTCCGTCCTAATAACCAAAGACTCCCAAACTTAATTTAGAATATCCCATTTTCAAACTAAATAATCCCATTATTATAATTCTGAGACTATAATTTGGTGTGATATTCAAAATTAAATTTAGTCAACTGATCCAAGTGAAATATCCAAAATTAAAATTTGAAATTAAATTTTAGTGTACATATTATGGATTGGTCAAGTAAAAAGTGATTGTAGTAATAAATTACTATTGAAAAAAGCAAATCACATCCAACTATTTATGGGTGATGGAAGAATGCTTGTTACCTACTTCTCCTCTTTAAAGCCTTTTATAAGTTCCCACTCCCACTCTACTTCCTCAACTCTCTCTTCCCCATTCAACCCAAGATAGAGAGAGAGAGAGGAACTTAGAGAGAGAAAGCAACAGGTAATAGCTATACATACACATCTACATGTATCTATCTATCTATGTTGTTATGAACACTTTAAGCTTTTGTTGTATATAGACAGAGTGGGTACCAACTACTGAAAGCTTAATTAATCTGTGATCGATCTGTGTTTGGTTTGTTGAACAATCAATGAGTATGGAGAAGCATAAATGTAAGCTCTGTTCAAGGAAATTCACAAGTGGTAAAGCTATGGGTGGTCACATGAGGTCCCATTTGAGGACTCTCCCACTTCCGCCAAAAACTCCGCCGCAGAAGCAGGATTCCAGTGGAGGCGGAGGCCGTAGCGAGTCAACTCTGTCGCTCTATTCGTTGAAAGAAGAAGAAGGGGAGGAAATCGGGGAAGAGAAACATTTGGGTTATGGGTTAAGAGAGAATCCGAAGAAGAGTTCAAGGATTGTAGATCCTGAGTTTATGGATGCTGGGTCAGTTGTACATGACAGGGATCAAAGTGAAACGGAGTCAACAAAGAAGCCGACTCGGAGGAGATCTAAGAGAACTCGAAGAATGTTTGTATCAGATGAAGCTGCTGTTGATGATCATCAAGAGGTGAAAAAGGAGAAATCAGCTGAATTTGAACCTGTAAGTTCGTTTTCCGATACTTCCCCTGAAGAAGACATTGCTGTTTGTCTAATGATGCTTTCTAAAGATGTCTGGAGAAATTCGAAATTTAGGGATCAAAATTCTAAAGAGAAGTACCAATGTGAGATTTGTAACAAAGTGTTGAAATCATCTCAAGCTTTAGGAAGTCACAAAACGATCCACAAGAAGAACAATTCTGAAGAACAGAACAAGGGTAAGTCGAGGGAATTGAGATTGAAGAATGTGGATGAGAAATTGCATGAATGTCCATTTTGTGGAAAAATATTTGGGTCAGGACAAGCACTCGGTGGACACAAAAGATCACATATATTGAGTTCATCAATCACTGCTTCTTCTTCATCAAAAGTTGGTGATAGCTTAATGGATTCAAGTTCTGCTAAATTCCCATATGGATTTATAGATCTTAACATGCCTGCTCAGATGGAAGATGAAGATTTTAGCCATTAGAAAAGCAGAGCCATTGTAGAAGATTATGGGAGGTCAAAGTTGTCACTCTCATTTTCTTTTCTTGTTTTGTTTTTACTTTCCATTAGTATTAACTGTGTTCGAATGGGTTCTGCTTGTTATAGAAAAAAAAATTGAATTTTGATCCATTTTTGTCTCCTCTATTTTAGCGTTAGTTGTAAGTCACATTGCTTTGCAACCTTCGCAAGCAATCTGAAATCAGTTGTAGAAACAAACTAGTGACAGAGATTGGCGTTGGGGCCCTAGCCTCTGTCTGTGCTGGCCGCTGGGGCTGGGGACGGTTGGGTGGGTGAGCAGGGGCGGAGCTAGTAGATAAGGCGAGGGGTTCATGCAAACCCCATCAAATCATCTTTTAAAAATATATATATATATACAGTACAAATTCTGACTCCGCTATAAGGAGTTGGGGGATCCAACTATTGTAGGGGTAACATAACGTGATTGAAGTTTTGGTTTGCCTTTAATTTGATCCCCACTTACATAAAAATGAGGCGTGTTATAATGTGGAGTTGTGATTAATTTGCGGGTAATTCAACTTATTTCACCAAATAATTGGCATGAATTCTATGTTTTAGGAAGGTAGAAATACTCATTTGAATATATGTTGTATGGTCATATGAGTGTTGCTTGTGAATTGTGATAAAGAAAATACAGTTTTGGTCTGTGAAAATACAGCAAATATGCTTATGGTACTTTTGGTGTTAACAGCTGGGCATTGTGCTCTTTGAGCTTCTTCTATTTTTTGCTTCTTTTAATAGTGTATTTTTTTTTTAATTATATATATTGTGTAATTGACTTTTTCCTCTCTCATGATTGCCTTTATGGTTTAGTTAGTAGTAGTAGTTCTCCATATGTGACTACTAGAAACTACATCTAACTGACCACATTGCTTTTCTGTTTCTCACTACTGTTTACTTTTTGTTTGAACATGTTTTTTCCATACTGTCATAATTGTAGCATCAATTGGTTCAAAAGCCTAAATACAGTACATATATGGTATAAAAAATAATTATATTATCAGTATTGTCTAACTATTACTACTATAACACATTGTTAGAAAGATACAATACTGATATTGATACTTAACAGAAACAAAATAGTAATATTTTTTTTTAAATCATAAATTATGATGTGTCATGACTAGGGGTGTGCAAAAATCGAATCGACCAATAAACCTAACCGATAAAAGTGTTATTGGTTTATTGTTATTGGGTTATTGGGTTAACGGTTTATTAATGGTTTTATAAAAAAAATTACTGGGTTATCGGTTCGGTATTGGTTTTTAATATTGAGTTATTGGGTGAACTGATAATTAAGACTAGTAATTTACTACTTTTACTTGTACATAAATATTATATATTAATCTCAATACCATAGTAGTTACTATCTTTGTTCTTTAGCCTTCAATTCACACTTCACAGTGATTTTGAGTTTACAATTTCACATTATAAAAAACGTTAAAATCTAAAATAAGAACCCTATTCCTCTTAATTTCTCTTTGTGTTATGCTTGTATAGTTCTTTTCATGTTTGTTCTTATTGTTTTTATTTTATGAGCATTTGTAAAGTTGCATTATTGTGTTTTCGCATCAAATTTATTAGAAAAGCCATATATTTATTTTATAAGTATTTTCTTATTGGTTAAACCGAAAACCGAACCATTTAAGGACCAAAAATGATAAATCGAAAACCGATAAAAAAATATCTTATTGATTTGGTTATTGATTTAATATATTTAAAAATTGAAAACCGATAAATCAAATCGATAATACATAGAACCAAACCGAACCAACCGATGCACATGCCTAATCATAACAAGTCACTGTCTGGAATGGATAGAAATGTGAAATTGTTATGGTTGATCACTTTGAAATATGTGCATTCATGATTAAAAGTATGGAGTTTTGTATTGAAATTACTGTCCAAAAAAATAAAAGGAGAAGAATATAGATTAGAAATGGCATTAACATTAAGTATATTGATTAACTTTTAACTCGGAGTAACGGATTTTGACTGATTTTTAATTACAAAAAATGAATTTGGGATACATGTATTTAGACGTATTTCGAATAAGCACAAAATATCAAAAATACTTTTTACAAAACCGGAGGTAAATTAGGCCTCACGTGTATCTCCATGTAGGCGAGAAATAGATCCATTTTGCCACGTAAGCTCATTTCTGATGTGCGTTGGATCATTATCTTTTTTCTAGTTAATTAATGCTTATTGAACTCTTAAATTTATTAGTATTGGGGATGGAGAGTGTTACATGTATATTCAAATCATATATATGTATATTATAATATTTTAGATCGTTATAATAATTTATAATCTTTAAATTTTGATATTTCTTTGAATATTATTTATATGCTTTGTATTCCTAGTTCAAAAATATTTTACACTTTTAATGAATTCTAACTAAATTATTATAGACAGTGATAGATGATTACCATATCAAAAATTTATTTGTAAAAATATGAAAAACTCAAAAAATAATAATTAAAAAAACAAAATAAAGAGCAAAGCTAGTGGTAATGACATGCAATTGTTAAGGTAGTTGTCCGTCACATTTTTAGTTATTAAAAATTACAATTCATAAATGATGAATTGAATGGCTGACTTTTCTCTGATTTCCGTGATTGGCTTCTCTCTCTCTATATATATCTTCATGTGTTATGCTGTAATCTTATAAACAATATTATAAGTTTGTAACTTTTTTTTATCAATATAGTTAAAAATATACATTTAGAAACATTGATCAAAATTTATATTGTTTAATTTTTTTAAAAAAATTATAAAAATTATTTTGAAACGAATAAAATACTATTCAGTCAGAAAAGGATTTTAAGTTTCTATTGCTGTAATTCCTTTCTTTAATTGCATTTGCATGTGGTTGGTTGTTTAATGTATTAGTACTGTATTTCCTTTAATTAGGTCCCAAAGATTCTTTATTAGAAATTTGAAACCCCTAAACCCCACAATAAAAAAAAAGATTTTCTTTTATACAACTAAAGATTAAACAGTGTTGTTTAAGTAATGTGAGGTTAAAATCTCATTTTTTCCTTTTTCTGTTACACAAACTTTGTTCGAAAGCAAAGTCTCCAAATCAATCTCATGGAAAATTTTAGAAGTAAAGCATAAATAGTGTGATATTTCACCTCATCGTCGTGCCACTTAGATGTTATTTTGGAGATATTTTTACCATGCACGAAACTTATGTGGGTAGGGAGGCTACTACTTATCAAAATGATTTTAGAAAATTGTAATTTTTTAAAAGATTAGATCCTTGTGAATTTAGTAGAAAAGTTTTTGAATTTTTTTAGAGAAAGACGCCAAATTCTGATGAATTTATTTAATAAAGTCTTTGAATTTTTTTCTATCTTCTAAAGAATTCTAGTGAAAACTTATTATCTTGTAAATATGAAAGATTTGCAGACATATTTATTTGCATACTAGCTCCTAGGAAACTAGTACATAAAGGAGGACATTCATTTATCACTAATTAAGTGAATTTATTCAAGTTTTGAATAGTATTAAAAGAATTCTTTGACAAATCTCTCTTTTCTTTCTTATCTAGCATTTTCTTAACGAACTTGAGTGCAGTAAGATTGATTTGACATACATCTAGCAAATTGTGTAAAATTGTAGCTGAGTTATCAAGTACCCCACGATACGCTTAGATGGAATTTAAGGTCATTGACAAGGTGATATTGAAAAATGACTAATGCATATTCCCACCACAATATCATGTCACTTAGGCGCCATTAAAGTAAAAAAAAAAATTGTTAGCTTTTAGGAATCTTGGTCAAAGCATGCCACAACTCAAATCAACTCTGAAGCACATATTAATAAGGGGTGAGATCAGATCTCTCTAGCTACCCTTAGTTAGAGTATTGATTTTGATTTTTCTGTATAAGAAAAAATACTTAGGAAATGCTTTTCTTTAAATGTGCCTTACACAACAAAGTATCTAAAAGTATTTGATTCTATTTCCTCTTGTATTTTTCTCCTCTCCTTCAAATACATTTAAATACGTAATACATATTTAAAAGGTAAAATTGATTAATTATTAAAAGATTCAAAAATCGAATCCGAATCTAGAAAAATTGAACTAGACAACCTTCCACCATCAGATTCAAAGAAATAGAATCTCTTATTCTTTTATTTCTTTAACTTCTCTTTTATATTCTATTTTTTCATTCCAATTTTTTCTATTCCTTTCAATATGCCTTTCTAGAACAATGTGTTGCTATTAGTCTGTTTAATACATTATATAATTTAAATCACCCTCGCGTGACATGTTCAACATAATTGTATACAAAAATTATTTTCTATCTTTTTAATAATTTATAAGATTGAAATTCTTGACCACAAATTAATCTTGTTCTTCCCACATCTAACAAAATAAAAATACAATTATTAGACTTAAAATGTTTGGCTGTAAACGTGTTGACTCTTAATTAGCTCAACTAAATATATACGTAGTTCCTAAAGTTTGGCTAAAATTGAATTTTGGTCCAAAATTATGATTTACTTGTTGGTATCTGAGTGGTCCTCAAATCAAAAGCTTTCAAAATATTCCATCTCGTGCAAGAATCATATGATGAAGCTGTGAGGGTAAATATGGAAATAAATAACACAAAAAGGAGAACAAGGAAAAGTCAAAATAGCTAACAAAATTGTTGACCAAAAAAATTAGTAGAAGATAGAGGGAGGGAAGAAGGAAAACATCATTTTAATTCTACCCAAACACTCAATGTTCTAAATTAGTTGGTGCAAGTTATTATTAAAAGATTGATTAATTTCTTAGGATGTTCGTATTTATTAAAGAAATTTAAATTTATAAATAAAGAGGTCTTTATCTTTATACATTTGTTTGAAAATAAAAGAGATTTTTTTTTTCAACTTGTTTGTTTGTGTATTGCAACAAGGTAAAATAACAACAATAACATATTAATAAAATTTTACAAATGAAATCTGAAAAGGATATCGAATAAAATGTACACAAATATTATTACAACTTCGTAGAGATAGGTAGACTGTTTTTAACAAAAACCCTCAGCTCAAGACTCAAGTATAACAATTTCAGAAATAAAAAAGAGAAAAACAATGATGAAAAATAAAACATACTAATAATTAACAAAAAAGATATTATAAAGCCCTAGAAAAATAATACGAATAACAACAAGATAGTGCAACACCTCAAATCTCTAGTTTTTATTTTTTTTAAGACATAAAGAAAAAAAAAAAACTATCACACTCATGACTCCACATTTGAGAACACTCCACAGTCTGCTAGATTTGTGAAACCAGCATCTCTGCTTCTTCTGCTGGGGAATTATTCAACATTCAACAGACGTAAAGAATTGATTTTGAGTTTTTTTTATTGATCAGTCTACCCCGTATTTGAACTGGGGAAAAAAGGAGTTGCAGAAGGAGTGAATTCAATCGTTTTTAATGGCTCTTGGACGGCCAACACCATTTATATAGACAGCACACTGGTGGGCACTGCTTCTTTTTGTATGTGATACTGATTACTTGTCCATTCCCTGTAGTGGGTTGATAGTATGAGAGCAAAAGGGTATCAAAAATTCAAAATTAAGTAGCTGTAGATATGGGTGTGGCGAAAGTGTGGAGGTATAGTTGTGGGGTATTGGCTAATACCCAGAAGCAGCATTTCTTGTTTAGCTGTTGGTTATGGAGGCGACCGATCTCATGTACCAAAGTTTGTGGGTTCATGCTGTTTGCCTTAGGTTTGATTTCCCTCTTCACCGGTTATGTTGCATCCAATCTTGAATTGTACTCTCAGAGACTCGCCAAAGGTGCTTGGTTTTACAAACGGGTAATTTGAACTCTTGGCATAAACAAAATGGCCGATTTAACCTTGTTTTGACTATGTTTTCGACAAAGTTCGATTTTTGTTAATGTGGAAAAGTTAGTGCTGCTGTTTTGCCATTCTCTTCATGTTTGTGAGATGGTATTCTTAAGGGAAATAGGGAGTAAGTACAATGTACTCCTTAGTCCTTACATCCTGGAATGGATTGGTAGGTAGCACAGAGTGTTTAAGATGTTAATTTGACTTACATATTATATTAGTAATAGTGGAAAAATATTAAATTTGAAAGTTTAGTTTGATAGAGGAAACATTATATGGCTTTTGAATAGTTTAATGAATTTTAATTCTTGAAGGTTGTGTAGAAATGGGATAGTGTCAACCATGTTGGGACATTCCCAAAAGGACAAAAAATAAGTACATAAATTGGGATGGAGTAATATTCGCGGAGCTGGCAGGGTCGCACCTAAAGCTCTTGACTTGAACTTACGCAATGAATGTTAAGCAGTATTAAAATACACCAACATGTATAAATCTATAACAAGTTCTCACATTATCTTGTTATAAAGTAGTTCTTACTGTCACAAAGTAGTAGTTTAAGTAGATGCATTGCTTCTCTACTCTCATTGGATTAAATTATGCATTGGCATGTTATGGGGGCTCTATTGTCTCCTTTGAGTATAGCTGTGTGTGCTGAAGTTTTCATAGATATCTTTGTTGGATTTTTGCTACTATCAAGTTTAGTATCTAGTACCTATTTTATCAATTCAATAGCAAGTTTTTTGGTGTAGACATCTTCTTTTTTTTTTTGAATAAGGTAACAATTGCATTAACAGTAAAACTTAGCATCCAAAAGGTACTAAGTTGAAACCTTTACAAACTGTGTTGAACCTCCAGAGCCATTATGTAGAAGACTTCTATTATGTAGCCTCAGGTTCTTTATGCCTAGACCACCCCGATCTTACTTAGAGTCAGAACATTCCATCTTACAAGATTAATGCTTCAATTCTCCTTGTTATCTTGCCAAAGGAAATTTCTCCTCAGTCTGTCAATCCTTTTTTCTACCCCCAGGTAATGGGAAGACAGACATCATATAAGTTGGAAGGCACCTAACACAAAGTTAATAAGAGTTAGTCTTCCACTTAAGGATAGGTACTGAGTTTTCCACCTTGACAGCTTTTTATCATACCTCTCTATAACCTCATTCCAGATTTCTTTTCATTTGTTCTTGGTCCCAAAGGAATCCCCAAGTATTTTGTACAAAGAACTCCCCCATTTTTCTTTTTCTTGAGTGCCAAATTTGATGTTTAAGAATTTCAAAAAAAGAGTGAATTATATGTAAACTCCATTGAACAGTTCTAAATTCACTTTCAACTTGTTTTTTGCTTTTTGGAATGGTTAGAATTCCAAGAGAGAATCAGAATCTCATGTTATAAGTTTGCTGGTGAGTAATGAAATGCTTTTCTTCTGTCGGATGACACAGTAATGAATGAGTTTAACAGTTCCTTGCAATCTGAGCAGAAGTTTATAGGAAAAGCTAAAGTTTTTGGCTCCAACAGTGGCAGCTATGAAGTTGAAATATTAGTTTTTGCTTTGCCTATCCAGGTATTTTGAAGCATCACGTGTTCTGTTACTTGATATATTTTAGGATGGAGATGCACCAATTGATATTTGGAAGTCAAGGTATGCAACTTCTTACTATGGATGCAGTGAAAGAGGCCCTCGTTTTGCTTGTACGTATAAACTATAACGTAAATGCTTTTGCATGGTTTCTTTCAGATATTTACTGTTCTAACCGTTTATGATGTTGTCACTCATATCATGTATTGTGTTAAGGCAATGCTATCTAGTTTGTCTCCGTTTATGATGTTGTCACTCATATCATGTATTGTGTTTAGGCAATGCTATTTTGTTTGTCATAATCTGAAAGTAAGGGCTTAGAGTTTTCGATTTCGATGCTTTAGACATCTTAAAGGGGTTATGTAAATTGGTTATTTACATCTGACATTATGATCTTAACTAATTAGTAATCATATGATCGACTGACAAGTAGATAAAAAGTAGAGTATGTCTGATTGAAGAATTGAGTGAGAAGAGGTCAGGGAGAAAATTGGTTCCTCCATGCCAGAAGTGTATAGTCTTTGTTTCTTATTATTTGGCATGGGAAGGACGTGAAAGAGAGTGAACCTGTCAGCATCCAACTTCTAAGGATTGATGGGATTTTTAACATTTTCACTTTTGTTTCCCACACTTTTTTATTCCCTAAAGGAAATAGTCCTTTTTCGTCATTGACCATCACTCCCCTACCTTTCCCTTCAACTGCCTGGCTAAAACTTAAAGAAAAGTCCCGTTTCTTAAGTTGGTGAATTTGAACTCAAGGTTGTGTCTAATATTGCTATTGAAGTGTAGATGTGGAAGCCTGGTTAAGTTGGTGATCAAGATGTCTAAATAAACCCTGCCTTGCCCCAAACTGGAATCTAGAACAAGAGAGAGATGGAGGGAGGGAGGAGAGGGGTTCGTTAGTAGTTTGCTGCTCTTACTGGGTCTAGAACAAAACCTCCGTGTAACATTAACAGGGAGCATGCCACACTTGATATGGAGAAAGCAGGTAAAAATTGCCAACAAATGATAAATTTCTATTAAAATATATTGCATGTATGTAGCTGATTTATGAATAAAAGATCCTTATTCAAGGATGCACACATATGTAGCAGTTAATCAATTACAGTTGGTCTGAACTCAGCAGTCTCTAAATGACTGCATTCATAGATTTATATAAATCGAATTACTGGAATGCTGCATTTTCCTATAACTGTGTGTGCCACAGAATTAGTATAACTTGAAACTGCGTATTTGACTTTGTGTCCATGTTCCACTAACAACTCAAACAAAGGTTTTTTCATGGGGCTGCGACTATTCATACTTTGGTAATTTCTTGCGCCTGTTCCATTGGCTAATCATTGCATCTTACACCACATATGGATTCCATATATTACTTGGATGAGCCAGTGGTATTAATAAACCAAGCTAAACTTATTACCTCCGACGGCTAATTTCTTGCTAGCAATATGAGACACAAAATGGTATTCCAAAGTCCAAACTTGTGATCATTAAGTTGTATGGGTCATAAGTGATAAGTCATCAACCAGTTTCTTGATTACCAAAATGTTATGCTCGTTCTAGCTAGAGACAACAACATCAACTTCTCTGCCTCTATCCCAAACTAGTTGAGGCCGACTATATGAATTATCTACATTGCTCTGCTCCATTTGGCCACCTATTCCGCTAATCAATAATTTGTCTTTTACGACAAGTCAAACATTCTCTTATACTAGGGATCCCTAAATTGCACAACTATCTGTACATTATCATACAATCTCCAACCATGCTTAAAAGATTAGTCATACACAGGACCTGATGTAAGTGTGCCATTAACAACTAGCTTTACTCCAGCTAGTTTGTATCTCTATTTTCTTGTACAGATACTTTGCTTTTGTTGTGTTCCGTCTTCGTTAAGTCCACAGGAATTCCGTGGAAATTGTAGGTGAATTAAGATAACTTATTTCTAAATAATTTTAGGTCTACCACATTCCCTTTCACATCTTCAATAATCATGGTGTTGCACGGGCAACAGTGCATTTGGATGTCTACGTTGGACATAACTACACTATCTTAAGCGAGCTTCTCTCATTTTTTTCTCTCTATATATGCTACTTGCACCTGTAGTCTGATTTGATCCTTTGTAATCTTGATTTATTTTTCTTTCCAACAAGAAGGTGAAAAGAAGGTAAATGATAAGGAGACTTGCTGCATTGCCTGATCTAATGTGTTTTGTCTAATTTATAATCTTAGTCTTATCCCATGTCCCGTTGGTCTGTTAAAGTAGAGAGTAGCCTTATTGTCACATGCCATCCTCATAGATATGTAGAAGTGAATAAATTATTGTTAAGGTCTGCCATTGGATTGGATTATTCTGTTTTAACCTGTTTGATATGTGACACAAATAGGAGTTAAAACATAGTTTTTTCAAAAAATTGATCTGCACTTGCACTTGGTCATTGTGATTATTGCCAAAAGGCTTTCTCCTGCCTATTTAGCTTTGAACTTCACTTTTATTCTTCTGTATCTCATAATTTTGCCAGACTTCAAATTTTACTGAGAATACCTTGGTCTATAACGTTTCTCAAATGAAATGTAGCTGCGGTTAATGTGCGATCTTCAAATGGATATCTACTTATTGCAACTAGCGGAGGACTCAACCAACAAAGGACTGGAGTAAGTATGCTGTTCTTGACTTGATTTCATCCATCAACTAACCTTTGGTATCTCTCAAACTGTTTGTGTTTGCTCATTTAATATCTGTATCGTAATAGTCTAACATTTGGATCTATCTCGTGCTTACCAGATAACTGATGCTGTAGTTGTAGCGCGGATTCTTAATGCCACTTTAGTTGTACCTGAGTTGGATCATCATTCATTTTGGAAGGATGACAGGTTGGTGGGCATTTTGTACTTATTTTGAGGAGCCTGTCTGTTGCATAAGTTTATAGTGGATCGTAATAACAGAAGCAAGTTTGACTCTCTCTCTCTCTCTCTCTTTTCACCGAGATATCCTGTTATCCTGCAGTGATTTTTTCGACATCTTTGATGTTAAATGGTTCATCTCTTACCTTGCGAAGGATGTCACTGTTGTTAAAAGAGTTCCAGAGAAGGTCATGAGGTTAATGGGAAAACCTCCATATACCATGCGTGTTCCCAGAAAATCAGAACCTGAATATTACTTGGACCAAGTATTGCCAGTACTCTTAAGGAGACGTGTAAGTAAAAGAAAAGCAGAACAGTTGATTCTGTTTTTTAATCATATTTGTGCAATCATTTATACACCTATACTAGCTGGTATTTTCTATCCCAAACCTTATATTTTCCAGAAAATTATAAGTGAACTTGAAGGGAATGTGATCACTCTTCTGGATCTCTTATTCAATTAGCTGTTTAGGCAGTCAAGACTCCGAAACCTAAATTATGTTCTGTTTCAGGATTCTCACATCTCTGCTTTTCTAGAAATTAACTTGAGCGCATGTTTGGCCTATCTATTCTCAATCTCAAAGATGTAATATCAAATATGGCACATATAGATCTGTTTGGAAATCATTGTTCTGGCGAGTAAGTCATTTCTATGTTTTCTCTGGGAATAGCTATATCATGGTACAGTTGGAGCATTTATCTCTTGTTCTCAAAGCTCCTTCAGATTGCTTGTGTTGAGGTCATAAATTTACATGATCATGACATTTTGTGATGTTTATATAGGTATTTACAGATAGTGGTATGCTGGAATGGACGATAATTTGTTTCCTTGGTAAATCAGGGAGTGGAAGAGGCAAAAACTGGGTGGAAAATTTATCAGGAGCATTAAAATGCATGTAATATCTGTTTTACCAAACTTAGAAAAAGCATGTTTAGCAATCAACCAAATTTCCTCAATTATAGTCTCAAATCTATTTTTATAAATGTGTATCATACTTGTCACCAACTACGATTTTTACGGCTTGACACAATCTTGTAAATGTTATTTAAATTTTACTGGAGCTTTCCTTGGTTTAGATGTCCTTCAGTATAATTAGCGACTTCCAGAAGTGAAATTGTACGGTTCATAGTACAGTGTACACACAATTTAACAATTTATTCTCATAGAGTATACAAGTCAAAACTTGATTGTAAAAAGTAGATGCTTATGCTCAGGTTTTGTTGATGTTTGACCTCCAAATTGTGTGCAGGTTCTTCAGTTGACAAAATTTGATTATCGGCTTGCTAATAACCTTGACGAGGAGCTACAAAAATTGCGCTGCCGTGTGAATTATCATGCTTTAAGATTTACTAAGCCCATAAGGAATTTTGGTCAGAAACTTGTAGTGCGTATGCGAAAAATGGCGAGACGTTTCGTTGCAGTTCATTTGAGGTTTGTTTGACTTGTAGTGTTACGAAATTAAAATTTGGTTTCTTTAACTCTGCTTAGTGATTTTTCAAAACAAAGGCAGAATTTTGGAACTGAAAATTAGTGCTGCAAGTTTTAGGATTTTTTTCTTGATATGATGCCATAACATGAGAAGTTACTTTGCACCTCTCTTTTCTTTCCCTCAAATCCGCCTTTTTTTGCAGTTAAAGTTCCAATTCTGCTTTATGATGGCAGTAACAACCAAAAAATGATTACAGGAACAAGGGGCTGTATTGGCTAAATCTCCTTGTACCTAACCAAAAGAATGGACAATCCCATTTGCTTACATTTGAAGCTTAGAAGAACAGAAACTGATGATTTTCCTATGTTGGTGGGCCTAATATTCTGAATAATCTTATTCATAAAAAGAATCTCTAAATGCTGTACAGTTTCCTGTCAGTGATCCTTCAGGCTATATTCATAATTTTGAGAAGTGCACATCAGCGTGTGGTCAAGTTTGTGTGTTCTGGGGATAATAAACATTGAGGGATT
Source organism: Solanum piurae (assembly GCA_029582685.1). NCBI lineage: Eukaryota > Viridiplantae > Streptophyta > Magnoliopsida > Solanales > Solanaceae > Solanum > Solanum piurae. The sequence goes on along the minus strand of JAJOOO010006547.1, from coordinate 1,049 downwards.
AGGAGAAATCTTATTCACTGGTTTGGTAATGAGAACTTTGACAGATGCAGAGTGAGCTGCAAAATCCATGTTTTCTTTTGTTGAAAGGGAAAATCTATATTTTGACCTCCACACTTCATAGTTCATAATACTCAAATATCTGTGCTAGCTAAGTAAGCATTAGATGTGTGTTTAAATTACAATTTGTACCTTTTTTCCTTCGCTAACATAAAATTTCAAACTTTCGGATGTTATTCCTTATACTTGTCCATTACCCATGATAACTCCTTTTACATTTATGCTTTCCATTGGCACTTACTGTTTGTTGCTCTGATGTATTTATATTTCAGGTTTGAACCTGATATGCTAGCATTTTCTGGGTGCTACTACGGCGGGGGTGACAAAGAAAGATATGAACTGGCTGAGATAAGAAAAAGATGGGCTACTTTACCTGTAAGATTTCTCTCCTTAAAGAATTATGACTTTGTACTTTACTATTCAGCAATTTAGGCGACTTTTCCTTTATCATATTAGAGCTTGAAAGTGTAAAATATAATAAGAAGTGGGACTTCTGGAGAAATAGTTTTCCCAGAAATGCGAAGGCCAGAGCTTAATCTCCCCCCTAGGGTGGGGAAGGGTGGCCTACTCATTTTGTGTACTAAGTGTCAATCTGGGATTTTAGAATTTTCAGTTTCTTGCCATACCAATGAACTTTGTTAATCTGAGCAACTGTTTGCGGCACATTGTTCTTCGTCATTTTATGTGAGTATTACACAGTTAGAGGGTACTGGGTTTTAAAATATCTTATTTTGTTAAGAGTAACTTGGACAGATGTTGTATGGTATTTACAGGATTAATGAATGATTGTTTTACACATATCTTTGTTGTTCCATTTGTAAAAGAAATATCCACTCAATTAAAGTTGTATGAATATCCAATACCACTAAATGTGGGTCTTATTGCTATATGCTTAATATAAGTAATCATATTACTTCAAACACGAGTGCAGTGCAGACTGGTGGGGGGGGGGGGGGGGGGGGGGGGGGGGGGGGGGGGGGGGGGGGGGGGGG
>JAJOOO010006545.1:0-19056 GCA_029582685.1 Solanum piurae | reverse complement strand
TTTGCCTGTTTTGTTCATCATTTTAGTTTATTTGACGTGTATTACAAGGGCTAATTTGCCTTAAAATATTGAATTTGAAAGTGGTGTTTTGTTTTTTGGTATTACATGTGGTAAAAAAAAATTCAATAATTATATTGAAAATTTCTTATACTCCTTCTGTCCCAATTTATGTGGTACTTTTTCATTTTTCGAGAGTCAAACAGTTTAAGTTTGACCGGGAATTTGCGCATGAAATTTTCATTTTTTTGAAATGAAATTTATATATTTGTAAACTACGTAAAAAGTACTATAAGTCACAACAATTCATAATTCAAAATGTTTAAAAAGATCTATAAAAAATTTACAATCAAAGTTAGATTTATTTAAATCTCAAAATCTAAAAAATATCACATAAAATGAAACGAAGGGAGTAGTATGTTTTTCATGTGAGAGGGAGATATGAAGGATATGTTTTGTATGGATGTGAAGTCACACATCACAATAATTGTAATACTCCTTCCATTTCAATTTATTTCTCTTACTTTCCTTTTTTGTCTGCTTAAAAAAGAATTACAGTTTTTCACGTGACATGTCTAATATGTACGACCGAAAAATTAAAAGGGCAATAAGATTCAAAAGTTTTACTTTTTAAAACTCCATTACATCAAAACAAGACAAACAAATTGAAATGAATGGAGTAATATAAACTTGAATGTTTGACTTAGTCCTAAATATTCTTGAATGACTTGTACAATGTGCAAATCACACACTCAACCTTTTCTTTTTTCTTTTTTCTTTTTCTCTTTTTCTTTTTCTTTTCCTTTTAACTTCATTTCTTTTTTTTATTTATTTATTGTGTGGTCCTTTGATGGTTATATTTTCAACAGTCCTACCAATTAAATTATTAGTTATAAGTAATACTATTTCTTATAACTAATAATAAATATGCAAGTAACATACGAGTTATGTTTACTTTATAAAAATATCTTATGCAGATTATTTTAAGAATTTAAAGGGGAAAAACAATATTCATTATATTATGAAATTGATTAACGGTTCGAATTAAATAAAATAAAATGTAACAGAGCGTGTTTGAATGGAATTTATTAAGTAAGAAAAGAGGAAGTCTAAGTAAACCCATTAAAACTTTCCCCAAAATTTGGTACTGATTTTCCTCCACCTTTTCCTACTTCGTTGGAGTAATATAGTGTAACTCACTATCTTCTAGATTACTTATTTCCTTCATTTTAAATTAAGCGGTATTTTTATGATTTTTATTTTTTTTCTTGTTTCAAAATAAGTGGTGTTTTATTGAGTTTTTAAAAAATATTACTTAGGAGAATCTTAGTATTTTAATTGATTGGCTAGCTGAACTCCACCTTGTTGGTGAGGTTTCAATTCCGATAATTTTTCTTAAAGATAAATATTAAGGATAATTGGTAAAATACTTTTTACTTTATTACAATTAGTTTTTTTTAAAAAAAAAAAAGAAAAGCATTTGATTGAGGGCAGCGTTTGGACCATTTGACGGGGCCGGCCGGCCGTAGGCGGTGTGAAATAATGTGTACACAGGATTAGTAGCTGACCAGGATATTTATTTGAAAATAAATTTAATAATAATTGGTGTTCCATATAAGATCATTATCTGACATGATATGTTTAGAACGTATAAGAATTGAAATGTTAACTACTCTCTTCTTTTGATTTTAATTTGATACGGAATTTTAGAAGATAAAAGAAAGTTTTTAATCTTCTTGATTTTAAATTTAAAAAATGTATAATATATTAAAATATTAATTAATCTTGTCGTACTAAACATGTTAAGTAAAAAACTAAAATTTAAGAATTGTAAAAATAAAATAAAAATTGAGGCAGACTAAAAAAAAAAGTGACAAACAAATTGATGCTGGAGGAATATTTTCTTATTTTATTTAGTTTTTGATAGAGACACCTATGCTTTGTTTTGGAGGAAGATAGATGGAGAAAAGTTGTATACAGGAGTTGGCTATGTAACATTGGTACTATATAACATATTAATTTTTATTATCATATGAAATGTATTTAGACGTCTCTTTCAAAGAAGAGATTACAAATGACAATAGTATAATTCCATCATATATGATATTTTCTTAAATTTTAGCTACATACTACAATTCAAGTTGCCCCAACTAAATGTTTTATAAAATGGGAAATGAAAATATTTGATTTGATGATAGGAATATGGAAAGATGTGTATGAGAAAATTGGGATTGAAATGAAAGTGTCCAGAATTTTTCAATAAAAACTTCAGAAACAAATACAATTACAGAAGCAAGAGATCTAACAAGTAAAAACAAAACTTTTAAAATCAAAATATGTAACCCTTAAAAGTATCTAGTTTTAAGCGATACGAACAATTGTACATTTCAATTTACTTTACAGTAAGTTATGAGTTCACCAAAAAGACAACCGAGGAACGACGAACAAGCTTGAGTTGGTGCGGCCTATGCCCCAATTCCCACCTCCAATCGTTACAAATAATCGACTACAGATTTACCGATGATATGGGTTACTAGACACCCATGAAAGCACAATTTCGCTTTACATATTCTTCAACCAAGTCGCGGCCTGTGTATTCAAATTACTCGTGGATTTTAAACCATGTCGCTTGTGGAGGTCGATGGCAGGGAACATATCATTGCATTTGCAGCTGTTCCACCATATCTGGTTTTTGACCTGTCAACCTTCTTAAAGATCAATACATCTTAGGGCCGCTAACAATCAAAGATCATAGTTTTACATTTTCCCAGGCAATCAAGTTCCATGGTGGTCTAGAGAAGCAATTTGGAGTACAGTTGATATTACTCTTCCATCTTGCTTTCCACATTCGAGGAGTTCTCGTGGTCTGTTCCGTCACTATCAACTCTTTGGTCCTTCCCATCAGCCTCTCCATTTGACTGGCTCGCAACTAACATATCTGCATCATCATGTGGAACCTCTGTGGACCCAGTTGATGTGCCCAGTCCACCACGATCAACTCTTTGGTCCTCGCCATCAACCTCTCCATTTGAATGGCCCACAACTAATATCTCTCCATCATCAGGTGGAACCTTCGTGGATTCCATTGACTCTGAAGGCCCAGTATCGCCATCTTCCATAGCGGTCTTATCAGTATCCATACTATGGGATAGGGACATCACATTCTGCTCAACACTTGGCTCGGGGACAGATTCTGGATGAGCTGGATACTCAATATGGCTCATTATCCGTGCCTGTGAAGAAGATACAGGTACAAGTCCAACAACAAATTATTAACAAAATAAATACCATGATAATAAATTTGTGCACACACTTTTTTAGATTTCAAAGCAGAGTACTGCTTGAACCCTGTTTTGAAATATGATATGCTCATAAAAGCTCTAAATTGAGAAGCATTTAGATAAACATTAAGAAGTGAAGGGCCTCTCAAGTGTAGAGTTGAGCAGAAGGTATTAAGCACAAAAATGTCTTAACTACACAAAAATGAGATGAAGGAACAGTTTGTTAACATTTACAGCATTGCTACCATTTCATCTTAACAAGGGACACTACCACCATGGACCATCTTCTCTAGGTTTCATAGAACATAGAAGACATTCAAGCATGTCACAGTAGATTACACCAACCTACAGTGTATTATTATTTATCGGTGATTTGCGAAGGAATTCATGCAAAATAAACTAAAAGTCACAACTGTCCCCAGAAATCAACGGCAAAGGAGTCAGACTACTCCCATTAACCAAGGTTTTCAATCAAATCCACAAGACTAAGCTAGCAAATTGCTTAAGGTTTCTATGTCAACCAAATAAATTATCCATATATTGCAGTCGGAGAAAAATACCTGATAGACCTGATGCATCTTAAAATTCACAATAGCCTGCATTTCCTCAGGTCCACTAACAACACTGACTGGTCCAGTTTCTCCAACAGGACGATTTGTCAAAGATGTGGCCTCCTCAACATTTAGGGCGAGGCAATCAGGTCTCTCTAAGAGAAGTCGAAACGTTGGTTGAAGTTCATAACATTGCTCAAAAAGAGAACGTCGACAAAAAACGTAGAGACCCAGACGAGCACGGGACATTGCAACAATCAATCTTCTGACATCACGGAGGTGGCCAACAAAGCGCGTACGGACTAGAGACAATAAGATAAAATCATTCTGCTGACCTTGAAATTTATCAACAGTTGCAACCTGCCCCAAAAAATTAACAAATATTCAAAGTGAGAAACTATAAGTATTTATGTTAACTTCCCCATGGTTTCTTTTGGGGGGGCTCTTGAAATGCTAGGAAAGCATTCATTCCAAAATGCAGACATGTTAAATACTTGCATTATTTATGAAATTTGAGGTTATTCAACCTTAACAGACTCACATGTTATACTATTCATGACATTTGAGGTACTATCCACAGCTCTTAAAAGCATGTTTCAACAGAACCACCCCTTCTCCCACGACATACACACACACCTTATTCCCAAGAAACATGCCAAAGAAAAATAAGCTAGAGAAAATTTTGCTTTCCAATTCAAATAAAGATCCTCACTGGAACAACCAGATACAGCTCAAAGTGATAAAGAAAAAGTATATTTACCTTGTGTGGAGGACCAATAAAGTCATAAGGGACACATCTTCTGTTTATAACATCACGGATCAAAAGTTTCTGACCATTATAAGTAGTCAAGATTGATATCTTATTCGCAGGATATCCAAGTAAGCGCATATACATATAGACACTGACTATGTATTCAGCCTCTCCCTCATTTTGATAGAACCAGGGTGAAGGGGCACTTTCACCTCTGCCATTGTAATCGGGCACATCTACCAACTGATAGTCGTATGAGAATCCAGCATTTGCTTTATGAAAGACCGCATTCTCCTTCACATTAGGAAGATCCCCCAGTTCTCTGTATCTCCAATTGTAAAGCCGAGCTAAACTTGGTCGTGCCCTACCCTGGGCATTGAGCTCAATATATGGTATCCCTAGTCTGACAAATCTTGTGAAGAGACTCTGATCCATGTGGCTGTACTTCTGAAAAGCCATATTTTTTACGACAGGGGGCAATTGATGATGGTCCCCAATCAGTATACAGCGTTTAAGCCGAGCATAGCCATCTTCCTGCCTCTGAAGCAACATCGGGATGAAAGTTTCAATTTCCAAAATTTGGGCACTTTCTTCCATCAACAGGTTGTCATACTTAAAACCCACTTGAAGAAAATCCTTCCTTTTAAGTGCCGCATGAGTGCAGGTCATTGCCACAATTTTTGCCTGTTTGGTCATCAGGTAATTAGATCGATCAACAGTAGACTTGAGCAATTCAAATGCCCTACATTCTTCGAGTTCTTGAAACATTGTTTTCAAATGACGAAAGCAACCCTTAGCTGAACGCATGTCCTTTCCAAAAGACTGACCCGTGAAAACTGGCTGGGGAGTATCAGAAAAAAATTCCTTAAAGGGAAACTTATCCTGAACAATGGTTGGGTTATCTTTCTCTGCAGCGCAAGCAGCTAAAAATTGTTCCCACCGTGAGTATACATGAAGCAGCCAGAAATATCCCGCAGTTTCACATGTATAACCAACATCTTCAGGCAGTTGAAGGGACCTTGCAAGGCGTTCGACTTCACTAAGCAGTTCTAGCCGCCGAACAAGCATGGCATTTACTCTCCCCTGACGACTGAAGTCAAGATCAGTTGCTAATTCTTGCTCTCCCTGACCAAGCCGGAGAAGGTAGCGAGCTGGCACATCTCTCTATAGTAATTACAACAGTGGAACATCATTATTATTAGTTACAATAAGATTGAAAAATTCACATTTTAAATGCATAAAACTCATATCAAAGACCCAGAAAATATCTTACTTGCATTATCTTCTCAAAAAGATCATTTAAAGCTTGATTCGAATGAGTGATTATCAGGGTCCGTTGAGAAGGGCAATTATGATAGAGAACATTCAAAACCTGCACAGCGGTATCAGTCTTTCCCGTACCAGGGGGTCCCACAACCATGGATAAACCTGGCTGAACGCCTGAGATGATTGCTCCAACCTACATACGCCAAAGAAAACAAGAATTTCAGAGTAAACTTAGTGGGACAATCAGATAATTAAAGCAATCAGACTTGAATCTTAAAAGAGACAAGCTACAAGGAGAGTGAAAGACACCAAAGAAAGCAAAAATTTCAGAGTAAACTTAAGTGGAACAATCAGATTATTAAACCAAATTAAAGCAATCAGACTTGAATCTTAAAAGAGACAAGCTACAAGGAGAGTGAAAGAGAGCAATAACTTGAAGTCGAAGAAATTTGATTTGATCGTATGGAAGAAAGATAACACCAGCGTGAGAGGAGCACAGATTTGTTTTACTTTGCTTTTACCTCTGGCCTTTCAAACAGATACAATCTCATTAAATCAACCAATCCCCTATGCCTCACTCCCTATCTAGTCGGAGCCGACTATATGAAACCTTTATGTTCATTATGCTCAATTTGGGATTCTCTACAACTAAAGGTCCACTAATTTCACACTTAAACGCCCACCAACATACAAGTCACAGGCCAAATCAAACAATCCTGAGTGGAACAACTAATTTAATCCCCAAGCACTCCCTCCATCCATAATTTATTGAACTTCTCTTTTATTGAGCTCTAACTTGACCAACTTCCAAAGCTAAATCAGACTAGACAAATTTACTTCTTTTAAAATTAGAATTTGCACATTTGGAAACTACACCCAGAGTGACATACCAGTGTCTATTAGGATGATGTTATTGCACGGTTAAGTGCACTTCTGCACGACATTTATATCAGTGAAATTGCATCACTGGTTTTGATATCTATAATTATTCTTTGATATTTTGCACAGGTTTCCTCCATTTATGAAAGCTATCATACTTGTAAAGTTGATATTTTGCACAGGTTTCCTTCATTTATTTGGTGTATAGAATTTGCAAGTTGTTGTTCTTGTTCATGCCATTGGATCAAAACTACAGCAAAATTGCAGAAAAAATGGCACCAAAACCGCAGCCAAAACTAAACAAAAAATCCACCAAAAACTGGACAGCAGCAAAAACTCAAAAACTGCACTTAGACAACAACAAAAGCTGGACCAAAATAATTCAGGGGTTAAAATAATATGAAAATATTAATTCCAGGGGTTTAAAATTTATAATGTGGAAAAATTAAGTTTAGGGAGTAAGAGGACTCTCCCATAGTTTAGGTATGTAAATAGCAATTTCACTGTAGTTCAGGGGTTCTTACGTCTTATCTCTTATCCAAATAAGTATATTTTACCTAATGAGGCACCATATAGTTGCTGAATTCCGCATAAGTATCACATGCTGGATGTAAAATATATTGCACTAAACCAAATTCAAGTTCCACATTGATATAATTTCATCACATGTCAAGCACTTGTCCACTTTGTAGGCATTTTAAAATTTGATCTGCAAACATGTCAGTCCCACTGTACTTGAAATCTGAGGGTTGTAGCACTACGTGCAATTAAATTGGCAAAACTTTTTGACTAATGAAAGATTTATGAGCTCACAAGCACATATTAGATCCAGCCTTCTTAAGAAACAAGTGATTTTCTGTTAGATGGAAGGGAACTACCTTATACCACAACCGCTTGTGTAATCCAACCAAAATAGAAGAAAGAAGAACCCATACCACATGTTCACTTCAATGTGAAGTAGCAGGCCGACTCAAGAATCCCATACAGCATTCATTATTACTATAACGTCATTTTGAACTTATAGTAAACTATAAAGCCAGTTCATATTTCACTTTGCTACTAGAATCTTCATATTTCTTGCCTGATTAAATACTGCATACTCACATTAGACGAGTACTAAACTACTAATTATTCGGCTACCCCTTTTTTCAAATATGAGAAAACAGATGACAGCATTTAAGAATTTAGGAAACTATGATGTGATGTGATGTGATGCATACCTGTGTCGCGGTAAATCTAACCGAGTTCCGCTTTGGTTGATCCTGAGGATATGGACCTGGATCAGGAGGGATATATGCTTCGACAATAAGCTTGTCTCTTTCGGAATGAACTTCTGGCATGCCTGCAGTATCAACTGAAGCAGTAGTAGAATTCTCACTTCCAGGAAGGGCATGAGCTTTCCCTTTGAGATTCCTAGGAAGCTTAATCTTAAAAGGGGGGCTTGGTTGCACGTTTTCTAAGCCATCTTGGTCGACGAAGCAAACCTAGAACAAAGAAGATGAGGAAACAGAGAAAGATATAGAGAGTATAATGAACACACCAGCATAATGGTAAAGAGAAAGAAAAACAATATATACCTGATAATCAGGAAAACTCTCCCTAACATGATCAGCATCTAGGAAGGTATCTTTAAAATCTACTGTTTCAAGGAGGTCTGGCATATTAGTCCACTGTGCTGCAGAAGGATTTCCATAGCCCAAAAATATATCATGCAACCAATCAGGAACTATGCATGTTTCATTCATCAGATCCCTTATAGATTCTAAGATGGCTTTGAAATTATTCTCCTTCGGTTTCCTCCTCATCAATATATTAAACGTACCATAAATATCTTCTGCGCCTTTCTCTGCTATATCACCAACATCCATATGGTATTGTGCTGTGTCAAGCGCAACAGTAACAGTTCTAAGGTCTCCTTTGGGGGGTTTCCACTCGTCCCGCTTGATTCTCCCAGTAAAATCGTTCATCAGAATTCCCTCCTCATCACGCATCTCAATTATTTCACAGCCGCGTACACACTGGAGACCAAGCCTCTGTGGTACGGTTGCATTAGCAGCTTCTTCAGCACTGAGAGGCTCGAATGAAGGACGAATAGACAGTAAAAATAGAACATCGTGCTCTTTAAGTGCATTCCATTCTGACCTTATTTGTGATTTGTAGCTGGAGATACTGAAAGTAACTTCTGCTGTTACAGCAGCTGGCTTTACTTCGCCTATATTTGGTTGTTTAACTTCTGTAATCTTAAATTCTTTAACTGGCACAGCCATTCTCGACCAACCTCGAAAGGCTGGCTCTCCTTCATTATTGATATAAGCAAGGAGATGTGGCACCGCCTCTTGGATGTCCTCACGGATTTCATAAGTCGATTCAAGGCGAAAGAGGTTAAAGTTTCTAAGAAGATAGTCGTGAAGTGTCAAAAACTGTAGGTTGAGCTTTGGAAGTGCCAGGCATCCTTCCCCAGTGTAGTTGATGCTTGGTACAAGGCTTTCATCCCACATTATTTGCTCGTTAGGGTAAAGAGGAAGAGCATTTATGGCCTCTTTCTGTGACTGTTGTCTCTCAAAGAAAGATACCATTACTTCAATTAAGAAATCAACTCTATTTGAGCATGGATCATCAACTGATATCAGTTTTAGCTGCAATCAAGGTGGAGGTATCAGACAAGCAATGACAATCTTGCAGGAGATAATTACTCTTGCTATTGTGGAGTTAGGCAAGTACAACTACCATAGGGAATAGAGAGAAAATGCAGGAATATTAAACAGGTAGCAATAATAACCAGAAAGCAATTTTGAAGTAAAAGATGCATTTTCTAGGCCACCAACAACGCACCACTGACTTAGCAATTTAAGATGCACTACGCAACATGATATCTCTCAAAGTGTACAGCAACAGAAATGTGTCTACTTCTTTGTAAAAGGAACAGTTATTTATATTCTTTGCAAATATAACAAGGTTTGCTTGAGAGGGAGACAGGGAGTGCACAGACCAACCACCACATCAAACAGCAATGATCAGAAATCCACTTCAATGAAAAAACATATTTTCTAACGAACATGTTTTAGCTCTAGTCATACAGCTATATAAGTTGTCCAGAAGTTCCTAGTCATGTGCCTTAAATATCTTCTTTTCTTTTTTTGGGTCCTTATAGACCTCAATGCCCTGAAACGAACAATCATTTCTCCATCATTTCAAAGGTAACCAAGTTCATCATTATTAGAAACCCTAGGCAACAATCTGAATGAAATGTATAATCATCTGGAAAAAAAAACTATTTAGCAAGAACAATCTGGAGATGCATTGATGCCAATATGGAAATAGATAAGAAGGAGTTGGCATCTTTAATTAATTGTAATCCAATATATCCATTAAATGATGGAAGTCAAACAGTGTAAACAAAGACTGTTTTCCATTATCTTAGGTTTCACTCAGACATCTCCATAAGAAAGTGATATGCATTTTGGTTGTTTCAACATTGTATGCTGTGCTGAGTCATTAACTGTCATAAAGTTGATTTAGCCATCGTCTAGGTGTCACTACTTCTGCTGAAATCTAATTCTCACACAATTTGAGGAACGATGTACAACATAAACATTACTATCAACACCGTTGAAGAATATCACTGCAGGGTTTTAGTTCCCTTCACCAATAGCGTTAGCACCAAACAACTAACTTCTACAATACAAGTAGTGCACCTTAGTCCCTTAGTAGATTCCGAGTATACACAATTTTTTCCTCATGGAAAATACCAAAAGGGTGAATGAACTTGCACTCTTTACAATTTCTATATAGAAGAGCTTTACATGATAAATAATGCACAGTGATTGTATGTCATATATCAGAGATAGTAAACAGCCATTCACAAACCTTCCGGCATACTAAATCTCTCAGCTCCTCAGGAGTAAGCACAGAAAGTTTCTTAGATAGATCAGCGCGCCAGTGTATTGCACCAACATTTGCCAATGCAAGTTCCCGTAGCTACAGAAACAGAGGAGAGCGAGAGATGTAAACAAATTGGATATGATACAGTTAGATTGTCCACAGAGACTGGCATTATCTTAAAAGAAACAATATACAGAGCTGCTCATCATCATCAAAAGAAACAGAAATCAGAACAGACCTTGGGTATCTTCTTAAATGCAAGAAGCTGGAATGACTGGAAACGATCATAATGAGCCTGAATCACCTCATCATCAGTCATTTGTCTCCCTAAATGGTCATCAATTTCAAAACCTTCATAGAACTGAAGTAAGTCAACCAGCTGGGCAAAAAGCTTTCCTTTTTCATGCCTATAAAGAGCACTTAAATGACATTTTGCAACCACAGCAACATCAGCAACAACAGGCCTTATATATCTGCAGGATAACCAAATAGAAAAAGCGATGATGAGAAAATAGTACCTAGTTGAAATAAATCTGGTGTTGCTAACTTGCTATATACTAGCAAATACAACTATGGTAGTGACGTCAGTCAAACTTAGAACTCACCAAGCTCTGGAAAAAGGAGCACAACAAAAAACTAAATGAAAGAAAATAATGCTCTAAATTGTTTTTATGTGTTCTAAAAGACTTCTAACATATCTAAACTAAAATGCCTTATGGATATATCACTACACAAAACTAAAAATTGTAATGGAATGGTATCATGTTCCTAATTTTCAAGCACTTGTCACTTTGAATCTGACTCCACACTGTACATGACACTCATTTTATTGTTTGGGCTACATAGCCAGCATCCTTTTTCTCCATTGGAAGCTGCTTTACTACAGAGAGCATTATTACCTTCTAGTTGGCAGTTGACTCAATAGATCAATGAGAAACTCCATAAACCGTTCACAATATAGGACAGAGGCATCGTTAACACCTTCAAAATCACTTGTGAAATCCAAGTCATTATTGACCTCACTGTCTGGCTGAGGAAAAACCTTGCAATCAAGAACCTGATCATGGAGAATGAAGCATCAGAATTTTTCTGCTAAAAGAAGCTGGAAAGAATGGTGGACAGACAAGTCCCTTATCTGATACCTCAAGAAACTCCTCAATTAGATGTCTCAAGAAATTCACTTCTAGCATGGTTGAGGTATCAAAAGATTCGCCTCTTTTAGCTGCCTCCTTGGCTCTTTTTGCAATTTTCTTCCATTTCTTGATTAGATCAGGGTTAACACAGAGCTCCATCTATTCTCAATAATAATAATGATAATAATAAAATTAGAAACATGGAATGAGGAAGATTATACTCCATTTAACAACATAGTAAGAGTTACCTGAAATCGACCATATGACAAGCAATGCCAACACTGTAGACCGGCTAACCTCAAAACCTTTTTACTCACTATCTCGTCTTCTAAACTCTACATGAACAAAAAGTATAAATAGTTCATCAAACCAAAAAACGAGGAACACCAATAACATTCTCAGAAAACAAAATAGTAAAGTAATTGTATAGCAGCTATGAAAAAAACACAAGAAAGCAATTCAGACCCTAACAACAGTTGCTGGTAAAAAGATATTCGTTTTTCTTTATCGGTGAAGATCAAAAAAAAATTATGCTTTACCAACATTCAAGATGGATTTGGGCTATACGCCTACACCGTGTTGAGAAATGAACCTTGGGAAGCATTGTCCGAAACCAAATAAGGAGATAACCAAGTACAACCATATTATTAACCGTGCAATTCTTACGGTGAGGAATTTGATTATATGACTCAGAGATACGTTCATCGTTGACATAGGTTAAGAATAATTTCGTAAAACTAAGGAAGAAGAAATATGGATGCAGCATTCTCATATGCTTAGTAGAACAGGGAACAATGTTTACTCATACTTCATAACATTTACAATCTAAAATTAGAGAAATAAAAAGCATAATATAGAAAAAAAGGCAAGAGTCACAAAGTGAAGGGAAATGGATCAGAAAATTAGAGTAAGATCCGGCAACAAGGATGTAGATGTACCTGGAAAGCATTGATCATGAAAAGTAGATAATTAATTTTCTCAGGAATTGTCAAGCTTCTACCCTGCAGTAAGGTCTTAAACTGTTAGATAAAACAGTGAATAGAATAGTAACTTAGCACTAATGAACAACCAATCAATTTTTCACAATCTATCAAAGCACAGAAATGTTCAAACATATGAAACAGCCACAATCAGAAAGTTATCTTAGATAAAGAACAGTTCTGTTCACCTTAAGAAAAGAAAAACGTGACAACCACATTCTAGCATGATGTGAGACGCATGAATGTGTCACATGTTGACGATCAATTAAGAGAAAGAAACAGCAACCTGGAGACCAAGATGATCGGAAACAACAGCTTTCTGGCATTCCAGTTGTTCATTAAACAAGCTCCCATGAAATTTTAGAACTCTATATATGTATGATAGAATAAATATACCAAACAAAATCATGCCATCTATCAAGATAAAAAGAAGTAGGTGATGCTGACCATTATAAATACTTCTTTATCACTAAGCAAAAGATTTCAACAATTGCTTAAAGTTTTCGACAGATACTAATCATATCATATATCATATATATATATATAAAAGAGAACCTTAGGCCCGCCTACGTGGCGCCACCATAAACCAGAATTCCCTTTTAAATTATTTATTTTCAAAACTAACCTTTCATTTCAGGAAAAGTAGCGACTTTTATGAAAAGTTGCGACTTTAATGAAGAGTTACGACTGAAAAGTTGTTACTTTTATGAAAGATTGTGACCTTTCTGAAGGGTTGCAACTTTTCCAAATAGTTGCGACCTTTCCGATAAGGCACATCAGACATTTGTTCACACTACCCTTTGTTGCTATAAATAGAGGGATTTCCTCTCATTTTAAAACAACGAAAATTCTGAACTTCTTATTCTTCTTTATCTTCTTCTTCTACACAATTAAATATTTGTGTACTTTGCTCCTGTTGAGTTGCTCACTAACATCATTGCTTATGTTACAGATCCTGGTATTTTTTTTAAAGTCACAACTTTATGCTTATGTTATTAAGGATAAATGATAAGATGTTATAATTTTCATTTTCCTTTACATTATTAATGTTTGTTAGTACGTAATCTTGTATGTAAAATAATATAATTTTTTTGTTTTAATGATCGATAGGTTTTAAGTACTATTTCATAAATTTCGTGATATTAAATTCCCGCGCTTCGCGCAAGTAATTTTACTAGTTACCAGTAAAGTTACATACAGCAGGAAAGTATGTATTTCTTACTTAACTCTGCACTAGTAGTTGTTGTCATTTTCTTTTCCGGCGTAAATTACACTTGCACAACTTAAGCGAAAATGTGAAATCTATGTACGTATATTTTATATGTGATTATATGTGAAATAAGAAACAAATGTATTAGCAACATCTGTGGAGAGCACCTAAAATAGACAATAATTCCCTGAAGGTGACTCACCCTTGACATAAGCTACCTTATTTTTAAAATGTTTTGTGATAACTCATAGCAAAAATAAAAATATTTAATTTTAAAAAAGATAAAAAAAAATTAAAAAAAAAGATGTTATTATATAGTAAGACTTGCTCATATTATTGAATTAAGAATTTTTTTAAATTAAACCACTAAAATATGTTTAGCCCAAGACAAAAACAAACCTCTTTCAGCCGAAGAACCCTATCAAGAAATGCCTTGAACATATCCTTTCTATCATAGAAGCAGATCCATGCAGCCACATTCTCCCGAAACTACAAGTTGCAAAAGAAATCCGGTAAACAGTGACTCGTAAGTATTTGCAGGACTCAAAACATGTTTATTTATAACCATTGCACATGACAGAAGCTAACTTTTCTGCTAATGAATCCAGAAACCACGATCACCTGACTATCAAAACTAAACTTGTTCCTTCTTTGATCATCTTGTAACTCAAACACAACTTCCCTTCTATTTAAATGTAGAAAAGCGAACAGAGACACCAATTTCCATTTTGAAAATAACATAACAGATGCACAATGCAACAAAATTACCCATAGATGTGCAGAGTAAAAGAAGACTTCAAGTATTCAATTCTCATGAATTGTTGGTTCATTGTGTTCTTTAAACTCTTCATTCCATGTTGTTCTGTTTTTTGGCTTCGGGGGAGAGAGTTTATTCTCACCAAGCATTTCCACTATTAAGCTTCACTTGGATTTTGACAAACTGTATTTTTATTCAAAGCTAACAATGTCTTGTAGGATTCTTTTGACAATTTTAACGTTGGGACTTAGGACAGGGTTACACCTCCAACCAGTGTGGGCATGTTGGGTATTCTTATGTTGGAAATTTATATACCTGAGCAGTGATGGAAAAGTGGCTGTGCAGATAGGCATGTAAAGAAACAATTACACAGGCTCTATCTGCCAGAAGCTAAAAATGATAAAAGCCCTAACTGGGTTGTACCTTGCGTGCTGAAAGATGATTTCCCAAATTTATCTGTTGTTACGAATTACTATAAGAATGTCACTCTAGCTTAACTGATTAATAAGGGGAAACAAAGGTGACCCTGGATGTTTCTTTTAGGAGACCCTAATAGGACAGGAAGGTTGAAAAGTGGAAGCTTCTTTCAGAGGTCATAGACACACAAACTTTATTAAGGATTGATTCGGTTGCTTGAGAAACCCCAAACATGGAGGAAACTACAGTGAAATCATACCATAGTCTCTTGTGCATGGGGTGACAATAGGGTTCTATGAAAATCAATATAGAATTCAGAGTTAGGAGAAAAGTGGTGTTCTATACGTGTTGCGGAGCAAGGGATGCTATCAGAAGGAAGACAATTTTAGTAGAAGATATATAATATTATAAGTTGTTTTTTGCAAAATTATGGAGAGGACACCCACTACTTGTGTACATAGCGGCTTTGCTTAAATATCTACATACATATAAATTATATATATATGATGTACGTGTATGTGTGTGTATATAGAGAGAGAGAGACACACACACACAATGTATTTAAACGTATAGAGAAAGAGAAAGAGAGAGAAAGAACGGAGTAAAAGAATTTTAGATGGGATCAAGCATTCAATCTGTCATGTTAACAGTTTACTGGTGTCGACCTTACACATTTGGTCAAAACAGTAAAGACACTGAGTTACAATTTTTGGAGGGCTAAAGCAGATTTTTCCTGCATCGCGATTGCAAAAGACAACACCAACTTAGTAAGGTACTAATAAACACTTTGATCTATCCCTATAAAAGGAAAAAGGAAAAAACAAAGAAAGAGATTCTATCAACAATTGTTGATGGGTTGAGCCCCATGAGGTTCAAATCCCAGCGGATACAAGAACACTAGGTGATTTTTCTTATTCATCCGAGCCTTGATGAACAAAATTAACCGGTACTTGTATTGGTAGGAGGTATCCCCGTGGAAATAGGTAAGGTGGGCACAAGCTGGCCCGGGACACAATCATAAAAGAAAATGTTGATGATTCTGATAAGCAGAGCTGCAAGCAAAATCTTGACTATGTAATCACCAAGTAAGGAGAAAAAATAACTTCCCATCTCTGAGCACACCCTAACAGACAACCAGAAACACCAACGAACTCAAATGAGTGCAGTAGTAGAACAACAGCATACCTTCTCATTGACCATCAGTATCATTGACATCACATGCTCGAAGGAAGAAGCCTCTGGATCAAAATTGGGCCAAAGATAATTTTCCAAATACTGGCTAACCTCCAATATCATCACCCTCTGCAGTGGCACTGGCTTTCTCCCCCCTTATACACAAACCATTATAGAGGATGATCAATCAAAATTTATTTCAGTACACCACGCATTTGCACATGCATAATTACCATACACATCATAGAAACTCATATGTATCCAATTATATTATCTATCGGTACAAAAATTTAAGTCCTTTCTTGACTGACTTTTAGACTTCAATGGAACACATGATACTTAACTTTTTTTTTAAGAATAAAACATAAGTATTACACATTCAATTTATTTTTTTCAATTTCAAACAGGACATGATACATTAACAGTCAAAATTCACTATGCTAAAATTCTGAGAAGCGAAAAGGCTTAAATAACGGGAAACGCAAACAAACTACCAACCTTTTACAGTAAGCTCCGTGTCATAAATTTCTTTAACAAGCTCAGGACTAAAGGCTTTCTTCTCTTCAGTTTTCGCCCAATTGGAAGCTGCAATTTTAGTCAAGCGGTCACGTTGGATCTCAGCAAGGGTTATGGAGCTAGGTATGTTCGACCCGGGCTTCGACTCCAGCGGCTTCTCAGTCATAGAAGGCAGCATTTTCTGTGGAGCCTCCGCCGTCTGCGGCGATGCTTCCACCGGGTACTCAGCAACCCGGTGGCGCCGGAAATCGTAGGTGCCAGTTCCGTATACCTTGGTCATAATTGCTGTAATTACACTTCCGAAGAGAAAAAGTTAAGGGTTCTTGTTCCTCTATGAGATTTGAGAACCTCGTAGAGGAGAACGAAGAACAGGGTTTATGGTAAAAGAGAGTTTTTGGGGTTTTGTAGATATTGGCAGTCACTTCAGAAGAAGTGAAGGCGGTGAAGAAGATAATGCAGAGCTAACTTGAAATTTGTAGTTCCGACCCGAACCGGCCTGACCCAAATTTAAATGGATGCAAAGAAATTAATAAGCTACCGTTATGTTTCATAGCTATAGTTTTATTTGTTTGTTTGTATATATGTTTGTCAATCTACAAAGATGGTAAGTATATATAAATTGTGTATTTATATATCTAGAAATCTTCCAGAGCTTATACAAATTAAATGTATCAACAAATCATATATAAACACGATAAATAATTCGTATACAAATAGTTAGGGTAAGCATATATGAATTTTGAATTTATACAATTAGAAATCGAATTATACAAATTCTCAACAAAAGATTACTTGGACGAGTACCTTTTAATAAATAATTACTGATTTTAGCGATGTTTTTTATTTATTAGGAGTACCATTTATAGCAATACTATGATAAATCTGCAATATGTATTAAAAGTGAATTATGTATGCAATATATATGTAATATAATTGGGTTTTTTTAAAATATATTATGTTTGTTTGGTAAGAATTAACACATTGTATTATAAGTGTATTAAAATGTGTGATAAATGTATTATCTATCCATAAAACTTGTATTATATGTATTCTATAAATTGTTCTCTGTAATATGTATTAAAACTATATTATAAATGTATCAAAAGTGATCAAGTGAAAAAAAATGTTATTGTTATAAATGATAAATATTTTCTTAGTATAGAATATTTATGTAAGTTTCCCAATTTTGAATGTGACCCGCGTAATATGATTATCTGTTAGTGGCGAAAAGTAATTTCATAAAATTATAGCTATGTAAAATAATTAATTTGTATAAATTTACTTAATCATATAATTTTTTCTAATTATTACTAGCGGGGCATGACCCGTGCTGATAAAAGTGGTGAATGATTTGCACTCATTTGATGGACTATAGTAATATAGTTAGAGTTGACACAAACACTAACATTGCACACGAAAAAAAACATAAGGCTGCAATTATATTGATGTAAAATAAACAAAGCAACACCAATAATATTTAATGAAACTTGACTAATCCAATCAAATTAAGAATGAACACAGGCAAATGATCTCATTTTCTTGAATATACTACTAAAATATATCACCACTTTCCACGAAGTTCAAATTTGTAGAAGCAGTAAATCCATTTGAAGGTTGATATAAAGCAACTTCAAAATATCATATGTATTTCATTCTTCAACGTTCACAACTTTTTCAATGACATGATTAAGAGTTCATGATATAACTATTTAAGTTCGTGTACAATTCAAGGGACCATGCAATAGGTCCTAAAGTGGTCACCAGGGACAGCATGAGAGTTTAGGGGTTCAAACGAATCCAATTGCTTTTTCATAAATTTTATATTTCTATTAAAAAAAAATATATATATGTTCATATTAACTTGTGAACCCCCTAACAAAGCTAATGAATGACACAGTAGTGAGGATTGTTAAAGACGAACCCTTTATGGATAAATAATCATGGAAGGCCATAAATAATGTTATCTGCTATCGATTTTTCCAAGGTTAGGATTGAGTTGTTCCTCTACAAATCAACTGTGATCATGATAACTAACACAACAAAAACTACATAATTTTACTGTAGAGAAAGAAATCAATCACTTAAATGTCGATGCATCATAGTTTTTTGTTAGAATTTTTTTGTATCTCAAACCAAATGCAAAACGAAAAAATATGATTAAACAACAAAAGACTCAAATATGTCATCAAAATTTGAGAAAAAAACTCATTTATGTCATTCCTTAAAAAATTGACACATTTTTGTCATTGTCATCCGACAAAGT